>SJYX01003456.1:0-16422 GCA_006410675.1 Oreotragus oreotragus
ACTGAGTGACTGAACTGAAGAGTTTGTAAGTGACAGACTTAAACTTCCTTCTGAATTTGGTCATCCTGTTTATGTCAAGCAATTTCTACAGGGTTTGTAACCAAGGTTCAGCTGGAAGATATTTGAATTAAAATGTATTAATATTAATAAGTATTAAGGTATGGTCTATTTTTGCATCAAAAGCCCAGTTAGCCAGTGACAGATTAAATGCCTCAGTACTGAATGACCACAGAGACCTTGGCGTTGATATCCAACATGACCCAAATCCAAATGTACTATCGTGATTAATAATATATTTAGTATTGATTTATCAGCTGGAATAGAAACAGCCGCAAAGCACATGGTTTGATTATTTAGAAAGGAAATAGGAAATTACATACTTGATAACATGAAATCCCTCCTTTGGTTTGTGATTAATCCCTCCAATTGGAGCACCACAGTCAATACAAGAGCTCTGTTCCATCGGCATGCCACACTAGGAGAAACACAAATGTGACCCCAGATCAGTTTGGACAAATCCCAAAGTATGAGCACATTCTCAGCACAGAAGGTAGTGGATGCCACTAGCACTGCTTCCTTCAGTGTCTGTGTATGGCGGGTGGGGCTGCAGGAGCCCTGGGAGACGGGGCAGGCACTCCGTGCCAACTGTGTTGTGTGTGTGTGTCAGTCGCTCAGTCGTGTCCGTTTCTCTGTGACTCTATGGACCATACCCACCAGGCTCCTCTGTCCAGGGACTCTCCAGCCAAGAATACTGGAGTGGGTTGCCATTTCCTTCTTCAGCCAGCGATGTTGTGTGTGGGAAAATTTAGACTTTTTACAAAACAGAAGCTATGAAGTTTTATTAAAAAGCCCAGTTAGCCAGTGACAGATTAAATGCCTCAGTACTGAATGACCACAGAGACCTTGGCGTTGATATCCAACATGACCCAAATCCAAATGTACTATCGTGATTAATAATATATTTAGTATTGATTTATCAGCTGGAATAGAAACAGCCGCAAAGCACATGGTTTGATTATTTAGAAAGGAAATAGGAAATTACATACTTGATAACATGAAATCCCTCCTTTGGTTTGTGATTAATCCCTCCAATTGGAGCACCACAGTCAATACAAGAGCTCTGTTCCATCGGCATGCCACACTAGGAGAAACACAAATGTGACCCCAGATCAGTTTGGACAAATCCCAAAGTATGAGCACATTCTCAGCACAGAAGGTAGTGGATGCCACTAGCACTGCTTCCTTCAGTGTCTGTGTATGGCGGGTGGGGCTGCAGGAGCCCTGGGAGACGGGGCAGGCACTCCGTGCCAACTGTGTTGTGTGTGTGTGTCAGTCGCTCAGTCGTGTCCATTTCTCTGTGACTCTATGGACGATACCCACCAGGCTCCTCTGTCCAGGGACTCTCCAGCCAAGAATACTGGAGTGGGTTGCCATTTCCTTCTTCAGCCAGCGATGTTGTGTGTGGGAAAATTTAGACTTTTTACAAAACAGAAGCTATGAAGTTTTATTTCCAGTCACTTTATAGACAAATATACAAAACTCAGTCTTTTCTTCACATTCATCACTGTTTTCCATTCATTCTCCTATGGGTTTACTGCTTCATTATCTAACACCAGGAACACTACAGTAGCTTCCAAACTGATTTCCTTAAATGGCATTCCTCAATGCCATTTAGACTTTTTTATTTTTAAACAATGTCACCATATGATTTACTACTTCCAAAGGTTCATTTTTTGAAATCAGATTGTGTGTTACTGTAAATACACGAATAGTCTGTAACAAAACAAACCAGTCTCAGATTCCTGGACCACACAATTTCAGTACTGGGAGCAGTCTTAGGAAGAATCTATTTTAATCCCATTTCATGGACAATAAAGTCAGAAATATAAGGTGCAAAGCATGTATCCAGTTTATCCTCCATGCTGCTTATATACTGTATTAAATAACATTTGGCTGTTTCAATTCAATAGCCTGTTCTGAGCATGTATAGATGATACTATGAATGGCCCTGGCTAGATGCTTTGGGATTCAGACATGAATAATACACGCATCTTCCCCTCACAGGCTTACCAGCCACACATCTCCTTTTCCTACCCTTCGGTGTCTAGACCCTGTCTCCTTGCTGGGCTAGTAATCCAGCCTACAGTCTAGTCAACACCTTGTCATCACATAAAGACCTGTATTACTGACTCTGTACTGTAGTGGCCAGGAAGGACTGCCAGCATGGTTCCAGTCCTGCAGTTTTGTCTTTCAGGGGACCTTGAGCAACATCTGGAGGCAGTTTTATTTGTCACACTGGCGAGACAGGATACTACTGCCATCTGGTGAGTTGAGGCCAGGAATGCTTGTAAACCTGCAAGAATGCCCAGGCTGGCCCCACAATAAGGGCTTATGTCCACAGGGCTGAGGTCAAGAAACCCAGGCTGGAAAACCTTCATACCATTTGGAGGTTTAGTCAGAATACCTAGTGAAAGTGAAAGTGAAAGTCACTCAGTCGTGTCTGACTCTTTGCAACCCCATGGACTGTAGTCCATGGAATTCTCCAGGCCAGAATACTGGAGTGGGTAGCCCTTCCTTTCTCCAGGGGATCTTCCTAACCCAGGGATCAAACCCAGGTCTCCTGCATTGCAGGCAGATTCTTTACCAGCTGAGCCACAAGGGAAGCCCAAGAATACCGGAGAGGGTAGCCTATCCCTTCTCCAGCATAGCTTCTCGACCCAGGAATTGAAACGGGGTCTCCTGCATTGCAGGTGGATTCTTTACCAACTGAGCTATGAGGGAAGCCCCATAGAACCGCTATCAAAATGAGTCTGTGCTCTCCCCAGAGGTCCAGTCTCTCCTTATCCTCCTCCCTCATGGGCCCCCTCCTTGGACCTGGAGGAGAAACACACATTTTGAAACTCCCCAAACCCTATCCCAAATACCAAGACTCACCTCTCCTACAGAGCACACGTGACCATTGCGACATTCTGTTGAAAGAACAGGACACAATGTTGGCTGGTGAGGCTTTGCCTAATGACCCACCATTAAAAGGCAAACCTAAGTCCCTGGTTTCTGGTCTAACCAAATAATGAAGTGGACTTGATGTTCCAAGCATGTTACCAGAAATCTTAAACTCTGCTAATTTACTAATAGATATTTGACACATATCAGGAGTTCAACTTGTAACATTGAAAAATAGTGTCTGCATTTAATTTCACAAAGCAAAGAGAAACTAGATTACAGGCTCATACCAGAGGTTATTTTCGGAGACAAAATGGATAGTATTTTATACCCTCCTATTTATTCTCTTTGATTTTCTCTTTTTGCTGTGAGCAGGTTTTATAACAACTTTTAAAACTACTTTTAAAAGATTATCTACTCAGGACAATGGCAAAATTTACATCAGATCATGGGTTATATTTTTTCCTCCCTCAGTTCTATATTTCTAAAAGAACTATCTTTGGGTCAAAACCTTGGTTGTATTGTGAGCTGGCCCTAGACTGAGTTTCTGATGTGGTTCCAATGCCCCCTTCTCCCCCAAAGGGCAAATTCCAAGAAACAGAAGTGCACCCGAAAGGACCCTTTCCCTGTGACTAAGAAAAAGAATGATCTGGTTCATCCACAGTCAGCAGGTACCAGTTCCCGCAAACTGTTCATGTTCTGCAAAGGCACCATGGCAGGAGGAGGCAGGCACCTCAGACCCTTCAGGCACAAACCCACGTAGCCCCATTCTATACCAACGTTTTCTGTAGTTTTAGGTTGCTATTCAAAGCTCAGGAGTGGGATTCCACCACAGGCCAGCACTTACTGTACCACCTGACTGTTTCCAGACCCTGCCAATTCCTAGCTTGAGCCAGCAAGTCTTCAGGCATCGTTGGAAGAAAGGCATTCTGAAAAGTCAAAAAAGCAGAGCTGGCTTTAGCTTAGTGAACACATCGATTGGCTGTCGCTGCTCAGCAAGAGGCCTTGAGTAAGAACGTGACCTTGATTTTCTCTCTTCTCGAACCCAAAAGCTCTCTATGAGGAACATAGAACAGCTCTCTATGAAATAACAAAGGGCAAGGCAAGGTTTTCACCACCACTGTGGACTAAAGCACCAGGTGAGAAAGAGGAAGATGGAGAATCTACAAGAGAAACAGGTTCAACAGTTTCTGAGGTACCAGCTGGGTCTCTAAAGTTTTCCCTGTGAATGCAGAAGAAATCATATCCCAGTCTTACCACCATGAGGTGTGGGAAGAAGGCTAAATTCTTCAGGGGTCCTAAGACTTGGCTTTGTCCACAGAGAAGGACGGTTGCAGCGTGAACAGCCATTTCTATTACTGTCCCTTCCAGATCGCTGACCCCAGGACCTGTCCTCAGCAGGGGTAGTTCATTATTCACAAGGGACATTGCAAAAGCTCTGATGTCAGGAGACAAGGTCTTGCTTTTCTCAATGAATTTCTTCATAGCCTCACATTGCTGACAGGAAAAAAAAGACATCAAATAAAAATATTATATGAATAGCAGGAGAAAAACCAAAGGTTTTCTCTTATGTTAGTCATGCTTTTTGATACCAAAAACTTATCAAATATCTCCTTAAGAGGAATTCTCTGGTGGTCCAGTGTTACAACTATCACTTTCACCGCCGAGGACCCGAGGTTCAATCCCTAGTTGGGGAACTGAGATCCCTCAAGACACAGGGTGTAGCCATAAATAAATAAATAAACAAATAAAGTTAGTTGCATTAAAAAATTCTTTAAATCAAGGTTAGAATGGCTAAATGATTACTGTCTGAAGGGGTATTATCCAGAGAAATCTCCTCTACAAACACAGAAACCACATATGCAAGCACTAGTTTTGATAATTCTGTTTTGGAAAATATTATTAAGACATTTTAAAGCCAACTTTATTTTTACTTGTTTATTTTAAATTTATTTGGCTTCAGTGGGTTTCAGTTGTGGCATGTGGGATCTAGTTCCCCGACCAGGGATTGAACCCAGGCCCCCTGCATTGGAAGTGTAGAGTCTTAGCCAGTGGACCACCAGGGAAGTCCATAAATCATTTTTTTGACTTTAGTTTTAACTGTTACTCTAAAAGCTTTGGGTGAAACAGAAAGTAGTTCCTCTTCATAAGAATGCTGAAAACCCCCATCCAAGATTTTTTTAAATTATGGGCACAATTGGTGTACATGACTTTCTTTTTAAATAAATATTTATTTATTTGGTTGCATCCAGTCTTCGTTGTGATATGTGGGATCTATTTCCCTGACCAGAGATCAAACCTGGGCCCCCTGCACTGGGAGCACGGAATCTTAGCCAGTGGACCACCAGGGCAGTGCTGGTGTTTGTGGATTTTACCTCTGTTCAAAAAGCCCGTTCCAATTGTGAGACTATGAACACAGCCCTGGAGGTTGATACTCACCTGTGGCTTAGGATGGAGGTCTGCATTGCGGGATCTGTACAAAGTGGTGACCTCTCTAAAAAGTGCTAACAGTAGGTAGACAGCCTTCTGAGTTGTGGAGCTCCTACAGGCCTGAAAAAGCAAGGACATCAAGTAAGAATTTTAAAAGTTATACAGTTATAGCTCAGGGCCAGAATCTCATGTGATCTATATGTGAATAAAGAATGCGATCAGTACTAAAGCCTTGGAGAGAGTGAGGGAGCCTTTCCCAGTACCGAAGGAACCTGGAACCCTGCACCTCAGGACCATCTTCTAGAAAACAACTCTTCAGAAACATTCTCATATTAAACGCAATGTATATTTATTAAATAGCTTACAGCAGAAGTAAAAGAGATCTATCTGTTCTCTTTCTGACTAATTCCCTGGTCCCTTTTGGGAACTTTTGCTGAACTAAGATATTTATTTCCTCTTTTTCCAGCAAAGCGCCAAGGTAAATAAGGACTCAGAAAGGAAATAAGAACGTAACAGTTTAAAGATTGTATTTTTAAAAGCCTGCATCTATTAAAATAAACACGTGCACATGTCTCTACAGGAATTATGAGGTTTTGCTTCCTGTGCCATCGCATCTCAGAGCAGAGGAATCTTGGAGGACGTGGCTTTTCAGCAGGGTCTCAAAGAAAATAATGGACCTAAATGAATCAGAAAGGAGCTGCTGGTTGGCTGTCACAAACCCAGCAACCCAATCAACCACTGCCACTCCCCTGTTGCCAGGGGAGCTCACGAGGCCATGGACATAGGACTTCCAAGGCAGCATGTCACCATGTGGAGCTTCTTCCATTGCCTCATTTGACCCTAACAAGACAAGACTTAGGCTGTGAGGGGACACTGTGTACACAGAGCAGCCGCCAGCCTGGCCTACCTCCAGAGCAGTCTCAATAGCCAGGGGCTTGGATTCCAGAATGGCTTTGCCCACTGCATCCCGGACAGCCTTGTAGTCATTCCCATGCACTAGATACCGGTCCATCTGGCCTGGATGATCCCTCTGCAACTCCAAGCACACAGGGGTTAACCACGGTGGGTACAGTGTGGGAAACACTGAGCAAAGAACCTTCTTGATAGGTAAAGGAACCAGGCAATCACTGAAGATTTAAGGGCGGTTGAACCAGGTTTCCGAGACAAACTGAGGCACAACAGCTCACTGCTGTTTGGGAAGCATCTCCTCCTCACTAGATGAAGAGTGGGAAGAAATCTAAGGGAGGTGATACTGTAGCTGCTTTCCCTCTGCACTCAGAGGAGGGCACCAAAGGACTGACGAGCCAGGCCTAAGTTCCAGTTGGGAGGAAAAAAACCCAGGATTTTTAATGCCATTTTTGTAACCCCAGGACAATAAAAATTCATTCATTTCTGGGCACTGCTGCTGCTGCTGCTGCTAAGTCGCTTCAGTCGTGTCCGACTCTGTGCAACCCCATAGACGGAAGCCCACCATGCTCCCCTGTCCCTGGGATTCTCCAGGCAAGAACACTGGAGTGGGTTGCCATTGCCTTCTCCACTAGGAAAAGACAACTGAGCAGTCCTGAAGCCAAAATGACTGCAACTCCGTCATCCTTAGTCCTTTCCTGCCTTGCCTGCTGAGGATAAAAAGGGCTTATTTTACAAGATGAATGACTTTTAATTTGCTAAAAGCCGAAGCCACAGAATCATTCTTTTGCTTTTCCTGTGTTGAGCTTCCCTAGTGGCTCAGAGGTTAACGCCTCTGCCTCCAATGCGGGAGATCTGGGTTCAATCCCTGGGTCGGGAAGATCCCCTGGAGAAGGAAATGGCAACCCACTCCAGTATTCTCGCCTGGAGAATCCCATGGATGGAGGAGCCTGGTAGGCTACAGTCCACGGGGTCACGAAGAGTCGGACACGACTGAGCGACTTCACCTCACCTCACCTCACTCAATCAGAAGTGATGCCTACATATGCTTTGCAGGTAGATAACAAACCAGAAACACACACAGACACACCTTTCCCCTAGGCAGATAACCGCGATAACAAGCTGGGTCAATTGAAACCCAGACAGAGGACCAGACCAGACCAGATGCAAGTATTTTCTGGGATAGATGTGCAAGAAGGTCAGGGAGGAATGGAGAAGCAGCAGCCCGCTTCCAGGGGTGGATGGGACAGGGGAGCTGAGACAGCACTGGGGCTGCCGGACTGCCCTTCTCACCTGCTGTGCGATGACTTCCTTAGGAAACACCCAGTGGCCCGGATGGCCCTCTTTGGAGAAGCTCTGCACAAACTCCATCCCCTGCTGGCTGGTGAGCTTCCTCACCAGGTACACTCGGTACCAGTCATTCTGGACCCGGGCACAGAAGCGCTCCACCTGCTTCAGGTAGCGATGCTTCTCCTCTGCCATCTCTGCAGAGCCAATGAGAAAGGCCAAGTGATGGCTGAGGGTACTTGTTAGTTAACTGTCTGGAACAGAGGCTAGTAAAAGCTCTGCGACTACCCTTTGGGAATTCACACTGAAAGAACTAATCTAGAAGAAAGGGGCCATGGGACAGACCATTATTATTCTGAGAACCAGCTTCTCACACTTCCTGAATTTCTAAATCATGGGGGCTCCCAGCCTGTGGTCAAGAAAGGTTGGGAAGAAGACCTGCCTGAGCCATCCTGAAGCTCGGCGAGGATCTCAGATGCCTTGTCAAGGCAGAGGCGGATGCGGGCCATCTTCTGCAGGTGCTCCACTGAGGCCTCACCAGCAGGCCATCGGCTGCATCCCACTGGCTGGTATGTTGTAAGGAACTGGCCTTCCTCTCGCAGGTATTTCAATTCATCCCTTATGAAGAAAGCATTATTCTTTTCATGTATTGAATCCTAGGGAACATAGAACCAGAAAGAAAGGATATTATTTTTTTTTTATTTACAAGACCCCATCTTTGAAATTTCACCAGTGTGGTCATGGACAATGTAATAAAGATAAAGAACAGTGTTGTGGGTTTGAGTGGATATTTTTTGAATCATGAAAAACTAACAGCTCTTTTTATTTTTTATTTTAGGGACCAGAAGGAGGGAAAAGAATAAAAGGTATAATGAAAAAAAATTTTTTTTAACCTAATTTAGCTTTTCATATGCATTGTAAGATTTTTGGAAGAAAACAACAATATGAAGAGAATAAAAATTAGAAGTATTTGCAACCTCAGCACTTGCAGAGAGGCATCATGAACTTTGGTGGCATATTCTCAATGCCTTTTGCCCCCTCATGCACATGCACATAATGTCAATATAGGCAATTTTGGAGGACAGAAGTAATGTTCCTGAAATATCTTTCCCTCTAAATGGAGTACAGCATCTGTTAATGTCACCATATAAATTATATTCCATAAATCTTCAGAAAAACACTATTCCATTGCATAAACCATGTGGTTCTGAGCGCCTGCAAAAGAAATGTAGTGAGGTGATAGTCAGCTTACCTCCAGGCAGTTCCTAAAGAGCATGTACAGTTCGGTTTTATCTTCAGCCAGGAATGGTTTCTTTTCTAACTCGGACAAATAAGTCTGAATATACTCTTTCACATCACAGAAGCTAGGAAAGGAGAAATATATATACCTGGTTAGCTAAGCTCTGGAAACCGATTTTGTCAAAACAAAGGTATGAAGTATCTATCTGCCTATTATTCATTTCCTGCTTCCTGTATAATTATATATATATGTATGTACACAGCTGGGAAGATCCCCTGGAGAACAGAATGGCAACTCACTCCAGTATTCTTGCCTGGAGAATTCCATGGACAGAGGAGCCTGGCAGACTACAGTCCATGGGGTCACAAAGTGTCGGACACTACTGAGCAACTAACACTTCCACTTTCTCATGTACATAGATGTGTTTATATAGTTTATAACATGATTTTATGAANCAGTATTCTTGCCTGGAGAATTCCATGGACAGAGGAGCCTGGCAGACTACAGTCCATGGGGTCACAAAGTGTCGGACACTACTGAGCAACTAACACTTCCACTTTCTCATGTACATAGATGTGTTTATATAGTTTATAACATGATTTTATGAAGAGTATTTTAGCACCAACTTGGAGGAATATAAAACTCCATATTTCAGATGGGCTTCCCAGGTGGTTCAGTGATAAAGAATCCGCCTGCTAATGCAGGAGACTCGGGTTTGTTCCCTGGGTCAGGAAGATCCCCTGGAGGAAGGAACGGCAACCCACTCCAGTATTTTTGCCTGGAGGATCCCATGGACAGAGGAGCCTGGCACGCTATAGTCCATGGGATTGCAAAAGAGTCAGACATGACATAGTGACTATATAATAACAATTTTATATCAGCTGTTCTCAAATTTTAGGCTCTAGGACTCCTTAACAGACTTAAAAATTAATGAGAACCACAAAGAGCTTTGGCTTTTATTGGTTATATCTTTTGATATTTACAATAATAGACATTAAAACTAAGAAAAATTGAAAATATATATCAATATTCATCATTTAAAATAACCATACTAATCACATATTAACATAAATAATATTTTAAAAAATCTTTTCCAAAACAAAATTTCGTTAGTAAGAAGGGCATTGTTTTTCAATCCTATAAATCTTTTTAATGCCTAGCTTAACAAAAGTTCACTGGATTCTCAAATCTGCTTCTGCTTCTAGTTGGTTTCACTATATTATATGAGGAAAATCTGGTCTCATATACATTATGTAGTTGGAAAAGGGAGAAATATTTTAGTAGTCTTTTCAGGTAAATATGGATACTCTCTTTGGATGCTACACCAAAAATGATAGATGATAATTTCTAAAGATTAGTTTCAACGTGCAATCTGAAACCTTATCAATGCATTTTTCATAGTTAATTACATTAAAATCAAATGATCTGCCTTGCACATCAGACAGATTTCTTTTTGATCAATGCACAATTCTGTGACATCAAGAACCAGTTACTTCATAAATACTGGTTCGCTGAGCTGTGCATATTTTGCAAACGTTGACACATTTTTATTCTATATTTTATAAAATCTCACATTCATTAATATCACCACCCATGTTATCAAAAAGTTTGTACATATTAGAAAGCCGACAGGCTCACAGTAGAATATACAAGTTTTCCAACATTTTATTTTGTTTTTTAATTTAGCCATGCTGAGACTTGAAGGATCTTAATTACCTGACCAGGGATTGAACCTAGATCTTCGGCAATGAAAGTGTGCAGTCCTAACCACTGGATCGCCAGGGAATTCCTCCAAACCTTTAAATATCTGCTTATAAACTTGAATTTTATAATCAGCAACAAAACCCTCAGTTTGTGACAAGCTCACCTCACTTTTTTTCAAGAAAACACCCAGGTTTGAGTGTCATTTGTCAGTCATTCTTTCAAGTACAAGTGGTATTTCACAAAAAGAGCAGCCAGATCAGGATGTAACTCAAAAACTGCAGGAGTGGTTTTCCTTGAGACAACCTTGTACCTTGATGTGCTGCTGGAGGCTTTGTGTGTACCTCTCATTATAATACAACATTAACAGTCATATCCTTAAGAGCGGGGATTTTAGTAGAATTAATAATTTTTATAGCTTCATCAAGGACATTACATGAAACTGGCATTTTAAAAAATTACATGTGCATGGTGGTAACAGAAATAATGGCCACTACCAGGGTCTTTCTCATGCTAAGATGCTAGCAGCTTTATCTCTCATCATTTTAGTAACATCAGTGCAAACACCAACAAGTTGAAAAAGTCACATGCCATCTCAGTGTTATTTGCAGTCTGGTCAACACTGTCCCATGCACGGGTCTGCCCAGACAGCAGGTGCCTACATTTCCATAAAGTATGTAAGTCCAGTCTGATTCATTCTTAACACACAAAAGTACATGAACCACAAAAAGCAATGACAGAAGCAAGTAGTTTTCAACCGAAGGAATGACCATTCATATTTCTAAACTGTGTATATGTCTCAAGATTTTTATTTCAAAATCAGTTCTGTAAATTTTACTCTAAATATTCCAGAACAAAGCATTTACCTTTGAGTGTAGTTTGTACTCATATTAATGTGTCTATACTTTATGTCAAGAGTATACATGTCAATGACACTTTTCCCTTTCTCTAAGCAAGGAGATTCACATGAATACAGATTTCACACATTTCCCAAAATTAATGAAAATCACAGAACAGCAAGAGGCTCTTTTCATATCTCAAGGCAACTGTGTCTGTCTATATGCCTTAAGAGCCATTTTCGGGTATAGCAAGAAATGTGTTTTAAGAGTATTTTATTTGAAAATCCTATCTGAAAAGTAATGGGGGGTAGGGCAGGCACCAAAATAAAATGTCTGTAGACAAGGGTGCAATGCATCCCTGTTTTAAACGTAAATCTAATCTCTATCTTAAGTCACATTTCGGACATTTAAGTTAGAAGTAGTTGTGTTTGTTGGAACTTTTCTTATAGCATCTTGATTTTGCCATCACCTCAAGGTGAACTCTCTCAAGTTAGGACACAGGTTGAGAAACAGAGTATATTCCAAAAGAAATCTTCCGAATACAGATCAGCTTTCTAAGAATTTTAAAAAATAATATAATTCAACAAGCCCCTTGAGCTGAGGCGCCATATGGGCTTCCCTGTTCATTTACAGAATCAGAGAAACTTAAGAGCAGAAGCAAAACTTAGACAACATCAAGAGCAAGGAGGTTGAGTGGAGATTCTAAGTTATGGCCCCCAAACCCACAAAACTTCATAGCCGTGGAACTGAGATGAGAACTGCAGATTCCTGACTCCTGACTTCCTACACCCACATGTCTCACAGCGCTCTGTCCCCTTCCCTCAAATTGTCTTCTTCCTAAACACGTACTTATGGCCATACTGAGCTCACAGCCAGCATGTGATATGCCAAGGATACAACGCATACAGATAAAGGAACCAGGGCGGCTCTTGCTTAAGAAGCTTTCCCAGATAGTGAGCTAGCTACCAGTTCTGCAAAGAATGCTTTGTGGCAAAGAAAAAGGAGGAGAAGAAAAAAAAAAAAAGAAGTCAAGGTGTTTCCGAGGCAACTCCATGTTCGTGGTGCTCACCTGTATTTTAAAAGCAGTTTCAGTACCACTGAGCGGATTACGGGGGTCTTATCCACGACATCATCAAAAGGAGAAAGAGATTTTGTGTGTTCACGGCGTCCTAAAACCAGAAGGAGAGAGGTAGATCACTGTTCACATCAGACATAAAAAGTGAGATGAAGAACTGAATTTTTAATTCCACTCACGTTGGGGAGCCTCTCGAAGGAGCTCCTTCTCTACAAAGAGTAAGGATAGCAGGTCTTTGACTACTTCCTCCTGAGGTGGAGAATTGTCTTTGAAGCACATGGTAGAAACCAGGTCCACGAAGAAACTATTGCACATCTGCCGGAAGCAGGCATGTTTCTCAATGACCTCCCTTGGGAATGGTTAAACACCATGGTTAAAAGTCTGATAAATTGTGTTCCAGAATCCCTCCCTACAGAGTGCTCTGGGATTTGGATAGCTTTTTTTTTTTAAATTAAAATATGCAAGTATCTCCTTATATCGATTAGAATCAGTCTCCAAAAACTGCAACAGATAGTACGTACACATGGCTCTTTTGAGAAAGACTTTGATCACTTGGACCATCTAGTAATAGCCTTTATATCCCAAGAGTTTCTCAAAGCTCCCATCTACTGGACTTGTCTTGTGCCCTACTTTTAGAAGGCATGAGATGGGAAGAAAACCAACCTCTTGAGCTATTTTAATCAGTGCCCTAAAGGCACTTAGCCAGACAAGAGCTAGCTTTAGCCTCAAATCACAGAACACGGATGGCATTTACACATTGAGAGGATAAGCCAGTTGCGTCTAAATTCTTTGGGTACTTGTGATGGCTTTAATCAGTTTACAAGTTTTTGGGTTTTTCCTCTGATTTTTCAGTCTCCCTCTTCTGTACACATGAATGTCTTGGGGAAAGGATAATTTTCAGCCACTAGGTGTTTATAAATGTACATAAACAGCTGTCTTTGTTAGGACACCTCTGCTATGAGGCTTTCTAAAGCCAATAGTATATTTTAAAAATAATTTTATTTATTTTCGGCAGTGCTGGGTCTTCGCTGCTGTGCAGGTTTTTCCTCTAGTTGTGTTAAGCAGGGTCTGCTCTCTAGCTGCAGTGCTCAGGCTTCTCATGATGGTGGCTTCTCATTACGGTAGCTTCTCTAGTTGCGGAGCACAGACTCGAGGCTGCCTGGGCTTCGGTAGTTGCGGAACACGGGCTCAATAGTTGGGGCTCAAAGGCTCTAGAGCACAGGCTCAGTAACTGGTGCACAGGCTTACCGGCTCCGCCACATGTGGGATCTTCTCGGATCAGGGACCAAACCCATGTCTCTAGCATTGGCAGGTGGATTCTTTACCACTGAGCCACCAGGGAAGCCCAATAGTTATATTTTTGAATACTGTATTTGCAAAAAAGGAAGAAAAAGGAAGAAGCTTTCTCAAGAGAAAGGCTATTTTACCTGTGCTCCTGGGAAACAGTTGGAGAGTATCTGTCTGGTAAGTCGGTTAAACACAAGGGGCATCCCATATGCCCTTGGGTGAGGTTAACTTTAATGCAGCGCAGGCAGAATACATGGTCACAGGGCAGGCAGACAGGATCTTGTGCATCTTCCAGGCAGATGGGGCACGGCTGAACCCCAAACCTAGAAGCCAAGAAGGGTGGCCAGTTTTAAAGCAGGGGAGTGGGACATGAGAAGCAAAAAAAAAAAAACAAAGCTTCCGAATTCTCAACCTTGCAGATCCCTAACACAAAATCTCACCTGGTGAAACTCTCGCTGACCTGGTTCTTACATTTACGAAGAGTAGTCATCACCGCCATGAAAGGCCTGTGGGTCTTCATGTCAGAGTCCTCTAGCAGGCACTGAAGGAGAAGGGCATTGGCAGGAGGGCGGGGGGCAGTGAGGAAGAGCAGAGGTCAGCCAGGCAACAAGACATGGCATGCCCTCTGCCGCTGGTGGAGCTAGACAGTTAAGGCTCTGCTGTCTGTAGTGCAAGGCATTTAAAAATTTTATTTAGCAATTTCTTTACCTTTGAATGCCCATTGTGACTATGCTGTTTTGGGGAGAAGACCAATATCCTCAGCTTTAGATTTTCCCCTTCTTCCTTTTTTTTAAAGGTATACCCCCTTTTTCCATTATATTTCAAACTATAAACGATAATCTAGTGACCATTTGTGTATTGACCAAGCTTTAAGTAATCTTGGGATTTTCTGAACATTTGCTTTATGAGTTTCTGAATAACCAAATGTTACAGGTATAGTTTCAACTTCAAGTATATCCCTTTCTACTCCCAGGCCCAGGGAACCACATTCCTAAATTCCCACTTCTACTAGATTTCCACCCATGCATGCATGCATGCAACTCTGTATTACGGACATCACACTATACCTAAGCTTGGCAACTTCCATTTTTCATTGATAAAAGTGGGTTCAGATCATTCATGTTTACCACTGCATGGCACTTGTTTACAAATACATTGGTTATCTATTTTCCTGTTAATGACCATTTAGGATGTTCCCAATTTCTTGCAATTACAAACATTTCTGGACCCAACATTCTTCCATGTGTCAGAGTGGAAACAGGAAAATTCCCTAGGATATATATTTAGAAGTGGAAACACTGTTTCTTAGGAAAGACATATCTTTAATGACATAAGATAGTGAGTTTAATTGGTATGCTTAGGGAATTTTCTGGTTAGATATGATGCTTGTTATAGATGTTTTTAAACATAATATAGATATTATGTATGCCCATGACATTATCAGCTCAAGGAAATTTCCTTTCTATTCCTAATTCAGCAAGAGTATCCATTTACCAAATTATATATTTTATGAAAAGCTTTCTTTGTACCTTTTGAAATAATCATTTGCAGTGTATTTTTTGATTTATTATGTAACTGATGACATTTATAGGTTTTATAACTTTGAGCTATCTTTGAATACCAGGACTAATATTACTTGGAAATTATGAGTTTTTAATACCCTGCTAAATTTGATCTGTTAAATAAAATATTCAAAAATGGCCAAAGGACTTGAATAGACATTGTCCAAAGAAGGTACACAAATGGGCAATAAGCACATGAAAAAATACTCCACATCACTAGTCACTAGGGAAATACAAACCAAATCACATTGAGATGGTGCTCTGTGATGACCTAGAGGGGTGGGATGAGGGGAAGAGAGGCTCAACAGGGATACATGTATACATGTAGCTGATTCATATTGTACGCAGAAACTAACAACATTGTAAAGCAATTATACACCAATAAAAAAACCCAACACCACAATGCGATACCACTGCATACCCATTGGGAGGGTTATTATTTTTAAAATGGAAAATAACAAGTATTGGTAGGGATGTGGGAAGTTGGACCCCTGGGTCATTGCTAGTGGGAATGTAAAATGGTGTGGCAATTGTGGGAAGCAGTATGGTGATTCCTCAAAATGCCCAACATGGAATTACCATGTGATTCAGCAATTCCACTCTTAAGTACACACCCAAAAGAATTAAAGTAGTGACTCAAATAGATACTTCTACACCCAGGTTCATAGCAGCATTTCACCAAAACGTGGAAACACCCCAAGTGTCCATCAACAAATGGCTGGATAAACAGAATGTGCTCTCTCCATACAGTGGAATACTCCTCAGCCTTAAAGAGGAAGGCAATTCTGACACCTGCTACAACGTGGATAGGATACTGAAAGAGGTACTCCCCAGGTCAGTAGGTGCCCAATATGTTACTGGAGGTCAGTGGAGAAATAACTCCAGAAAGAATGAAAGGATGGAGCCAAAGCAAAAGCAATACCCAGCTGTGGATGTCACTGGTGATAGAAGCAAGATCCAATGCTGTAAAGAGCAACATTGCACAGGAACCTGAAATGTCAGGTACATGAATCAAGGCAAATTGGAAGTGGTCAAAGAGGAGATGGCAAGAATAAACCTGGACATTCTAGGAATCAGTGAACTAAAATGGACTGGAATGGGTGAATTTAACTCAGATGACCATTATATCTACTACTGTGGGCAAGAATCCCT
>SJYX01003456.1:18676-77399 GCA_006410675.1 Oreotragus oreotragus
GTCGCAAAGAGTCGGACACGACTGAGCGACCTAACTGAACTGAACTCAACAATGTGGACAAATCTTGAGAACGTGAAATATGCTAGTTAAAACAGGACATTTCAAAGGCTGCACAGCAAAGCTGCTGGCAGTGCTTGTGTGAGGTTCCCAGGAGGCAGAGGCTGTTTTCCTTGAGAGGCCACTGATGCTCGAAGGACGGTCACTTTTTCTGTGTGGCACCAACTGTATAAAGGGTGTCATGGGGCAGAGACATGGGCCTTCCTGTGCCCTTGGTCCCACCAACAGCACTGCGTTTGGAAGTCCACAAGTCCAGTGGCATTCTCTTATACCTCCATCTTCCTGATCATGGCAGTGGCAAGCTGCTTCCGCTGTGGGCCAGGCCGCTGGTCTTTCTAGGGCCACTGGAGGGCTGGTTGGAACCCACCCTTCAGTCCTCCCAAGCAGATTTGCTGCATTGATATTTCCTTTTCCAGCAAGAAACCCTAAAGGACATACCTTGACTTACCACTCAGGAGTGGGTAAAAATTAAACCATTAAATGCCGCAAATAGAGCAGCTTATGTGATGAAATCACTTTCCTTACTACATTCAGATAAAACTGTCAGAGCAGAAAGGGAATATACCACCTCACTGATAGAGGTTAGGTCATGCTCAATTGTGCTTCGTCTTACAAAGAGGCAGACCTCTGCCTGCAAGGCAGAACCTTTGCACCTACCTTATTCAGCAAGGAGACATAGTTGGTCACCAGCTCGCGCAGCTCGGGAATTTGACTCTCCGTCTCCAGAAGCACGTGCTCCACAAAGAGCGAGATGGAGAAAATGCGATTCCAGTGGGTTCTGTCAAGAGAGGGGTTCCCTCACTCAGCTCTGACAAAAAGCACCTGAGACAGAAGGCAGAGGTGCAGGGAGGTAGTTTCAAGGCACAGGAGTTGAATAGTTAAGAAAAGGAGCAGATCTTAAAGTATTGAAATCATAGAGAGACTGTTCTCTTATCATTGTGGAATTATGTTAGAAATCAATATCAAAAAATATTTGAAAATAACCCACATATTTTCAAGTGTAATGTGACATTTATCAACAGAAATCTTTGACTTAGCCACTGAAAGCCTCAGTAAAGCTAGAAGACTGAAAACACAGAGGGTGATTGCAGAGAAGAAAATATTTAAATGGGAAATATCAAAGTGAGAAATTAATATCAAAGATACTTAAAAAACTCCATGTATTTGGAAATTAAATGTCCACTTTTAAATGGTAGGTGTATATAAGAAGCCCTAACAAGGAAAATTAGAAAATATTTGTAACATAATAAGAGTGAAAAGAGAATTTCTCAGAATTTGTTGTATGCAGCTGAAGCAACTGGATACAATGTGGAATCTTAAATAAGATATGAAAACAAATAATGGACACTAACCTAAAATTTTGAGAAATTTGAACAAAATCTGTACTTAATAATACTGTATCACATGTTAATTTCCTGCCCCCCCTCTTTTTTTTTTTAATATGGTATTTCTTTATATTCTCAGAACTGGATTAGAAGTTTCAAACTTCATCCAAAAAAATTTAACTCACTAAGATAATAAACTTTCTAGTATTTAAGCAAGAATATTAGATGCCAAAATACATGGACGTATATCAATGTTATGGAGAATAAATATTAGAAATCTAGCATTCTATTCATATTAAGTCAAACAAGTGGAATCAAAATGTCATAAATTTTTTTGCTAAACAAAAATTCATGTCTCTAAAATACATATTTTAATCATACATACTATATTTATAGTTACATATATGTATCTGTGTATGTACAAAAGTTTTTTTACTATGCTAGATCAAGGCTTAAGAAAGAACAATAAACAAGAGACAGAAATTGGAAAACATAAACTAAATGAAACGGGAGCGCTGAATATGAAATAGAAAAAGTGAAACAAACTAGAGAAAAGTAACAAATCATCATATAGTCCAATTGTTTTTAAACATGGATAATCATTAGAAACACATCTGGAACTCTGGAGAAAAAAGCAAAACATGGGCATTTGTATTTTTCAAAAAATTCCAAGATAATTCTGATATGCCTGTGGATTTTAAAAAGTATTACAGCTTTTTCTACTAAATGGTAGTTTTACTGATATAGAACTCTATTATTTTCTGTTGACCAATCATAACAATGGTATTAAGTGAATAAATAATAGTTATATAATCACAATAGTAAAAGGTGTTTACCGTTTTCATGTTTCAATACCTTTAGACTGTGACGTTTTCATACCTTGGATATGTTCTAATGTCTCTTAGTTTATAGTCTATGGGAACTTGAACAGAATTTGTATCCTACTGTTGTGTGAAAATTACAAAAACTTTATTATGTTGAATTGGTTCATGGTGCTTTTCAGATCTACTGTATTTTTTTACTTTTCTGTATATTCATTCTATTAATTTTTGAGAGTTTGATATTGAAACTACAACTGAAAATCTTAATCTACTTAAGAAATAATTCTAATATATGGTGGAACTATATGTAACTTTGTTCTGTATCTTCCAAATTTTCTGTAAATGTGTTATCATACTTTCATAATTTAAAAAATAAAAAAGAAAAGGAAAAAAAAGGAGCAGGTGAGAAGGTAAGTGAATTAGGTAGAAGCCCTTTGTGATGTTCTCCCTGACCTCTGCCCACTTCTGTCTTTCTCCTCCCCACAGACTCAAAGCTCAGACAACCCAAGTTCTATGCCTCTGCCCATAGAGGCATAGTGAGTCTGGTGACCCCCACCTCGCCCTTAAAGACCAGCCCAGGCCTTGTCCTCTGGGAAGTCTACCCCGAGTGCATGCCCTTTCTCTGTCACCTTGCTGGGGTCCTCTGCAGCTGCTCCTTCTCCCGCAGGATCATAATGATCCACTCACCTCTGTATCACCCCCATCACTCTGTACACTCCCTGAATGCTCAGTTCTCTCCTGTTTTTCTAGGATTATTGCAATGCCTGGCATTTAAGTAGGCTTCCACAGATGTTATAGAATGAATGAGGAAAGGCCCACTTCCAGCAATAGGAACATCTGCCCTCTCTCTCTGATGTGCCTGGGCCTCCTGGGTCTCACCTGATATCTCTGATGAGGGTTCTGGTCATCATCCCACAGTCCTGCATGTACCGTTCTGAGCAGAGGAGCTCCAGTGGCATGGAAAGATTCTTCACAGTCTGTAACCAAGCTTGGGGACTGGGCTTCAGGAGGTTTTCCGTCAGCATTTCAGCACAGGCCACTGCTGCCAACACATCCAGACCCTGGGGAGCAGAGAACAGGCCCATGACTGAGCAGTCTGTCCCCCGACCCCCAGTGGGCTGCTCTAAACCTTAAGTCGGAGGTCCTAGGTGTTTTCCTGGTGTTCCAAGCTTGGAGCTTCCTCTTTCATTGTCTTGGGATCTAGGAGGCATGAGTTAGATGTATTCTACCTGAGAAGCCACACTGATGTGTGTGCTGGTGACGATGTCTCCCAGTTGGAACAAGGCCCATAAGCTCCCCCTTCCCAGGGTCGGGGTGGGAGCACCCTCCCTCCACACTCGCTTGAGGAGGCCAAGCCGGGCTACAGGCATGAAAGATCCCTAAGAGGGGCCATACCATCTCACGTCCAGCCCAGCTGTGGTTCTGTGTGCCTTTCGTAAGGCTTAGTAGAATTGGAGGGTGGATGGTCAAGATCCTGGAGAAGTTCTGCAGCCGGTTTCTGAAATGGTGGTAGGCGAGGTGCACTAGTGGTAAGGAGACCTCTTCCTCTGGCCTGCCTGCATTCACCTGATTGATGCAGGACCACAGAGCCATCTGCAGAACCTGGGATGAAAAACAAGCTTTTACTACATTATTTGTAAAGTATTTTTTAAAAAGCTACATTTTGCTTGTGGAAAATGAGAACCATTCAAAAATGACAAAAAAGAAAATTAAAAACCACGAAGACTACTAGTGTCCCACATTTACTTTTTGGTGTTATCCCTTCTGGACATTTCTAGATCCACACCTCTTCTCCCAGTGGTCCCCAAATAAGAGTCACAGCTATTCCTGATCTTTTTCCACCTCACAGGCATTGCTCTATCACAGGCACACCTCAAGAACATTGCTTTTAATGGCTGCACAATAACAATCAAATGGCTGTACTTTAACTGGTCCAGCCCTTATTGACAAGTCAATTGTTTCTAATTTTCCATTTTTAGAAATAGAACTAAAAACATTCCTATGAATAAAATATTTGTCTACCGCTCTGATAATGTTCTCAAGATCAAATCACCAGTTCAGATTTTATTCAGAAGTTCTCCATTCACCCTAGTGGTTTACAGAACCACCACGCTGTTCACACCACCTTTGGCAATGGAGTAACTTCTGGCCATTTTTAAAAAGCCAGTTTTGCCACATAGACAAAAATGATGGTAGCTGAAAGTTGTTCATGCCTTGTTGATTTACTAGTGGGGCTGAGAATTTTCCTCTGTTTTCTGGACATCTGTATAATTATTCTGTTAATAGTCAACTTATAACTTTCACTCATTTTTAAAGATTACGGGATGTTCTTATTGATTCCTATGAACACTTTATTAACCCTTAATCATGCTGGTTGTATGTTCTCAAATCTGCCAGTTTCCTTTTTTATGTACTGAAGTTTCAAATCTTCAATATTTCCATTGAAATTTCAGTTACTCTTATTATTAACTTGCTGTGGTCAGTTAAATATTTACTTAGTTTTCTTCAAGAAAACTAAACATTTAAAAGGAAAGCATCACAGGAAATTGGAGGTCTTCTTCTTGTTACTAAATTATCCATGCTTTAGGGGTGCTGAGAGGTAAGGTAAGTGTCCAGCCTCGAGGGTCCTAAAGGTGTGAGTGGCATTTTCTCACACCACTCTTCTCTTAGGCCCCATTCTGTTCCACAGACATTGCAGCTCCAGCAGTGGAGGAAGTTCCATGTAGGTATTTTGTCCACTTACACCAGCCTTGCCCTGACTCCAAGTCAATACTTACGTTTAACTGTTCCCAAGTGGACACTCTCATGGTCAAGAGAAGGAAATCTTTCAGGTAACACTGAAGAAGCTCTTGCCGCTGATCCACTGTGAGCTGAGCAAGAAAACTGCCCAGTGGGGTCTTCTGAAAGAGTTCTAGTAACTTCTTTGCCAGTTCTGCGGAGAAGGGCAGGGGGAGGTGGGGCGGGGAGGGAGAGAGATCCACTGGGTGAAGATGGTGACCATGACTCCCCTTACTCACCAAACGCCTTTTAGCTTCATTTCTGGACACTTCAGATATTTTCTCAGTGAAATAACAGTAACAAAGTCAGAAGGAATGCTCTATTCTGGTCATAAAACCTGCGTGTGTGCTAGGAAGTCGCTTCAGTCATGTCTGACCTTTGCGTCCCTGTGGACTGTAGCCTGCAAGGCTCCTCTGTCCATGAGATTCTCCAGGCAAGAATACTGGAGTAGGTTGCCATGCCCTCCTCCAGGGGGTCTTTCCAACCCAGGGATTGAACCAATTTCTCTTATGTCTCCTACATTGACAGGTGGGATCTTTACCACTAGCGCTACCTGGGAAGCCCCCATAAAAACCTAGCTAGCCCTAAAGAGAATACAGTCTGGGAGAGACCAACATTTCCACAAGTTGTAAAGTGCTTCGGGAACCCAGGACCAGAGTGAACCAGGAACAAGTGAGCTGCCTGCCGGGAGGTGGGTCAAATGCTGTTCAAACCAAAAGACCTGCCTTCTAGTGGATNGGGAAGCCCCCATAAAAACCTAGCTAGCCCTAAAGAGAATACAGTCTGGGAGAGACCAACATTTCCACAAGTTGTAAAGTGCTTCGGGAACCCAGGACCAGAGTGAACCAGGAACAAGTGAGCTGCCTGCCGGGAGGTGGGTCAAATGCTGTTCAAACCAAAAGACCTGCCTTCTAGTGGATGGGGTGCTGGCCCCCAAGTCATGTGCTATCATGGAAAAGTAGGGTCAGTTTCTGATAGGATATGAAAAAGAGAAATACTCTCTCCTCAAGAGAGACTGTTTTGAGTTTGTTCAGAAAGAGTGACAGAAAGCTTATCTAGAAATCGAAGTTCATCTTCAAGTATTTTATGTATTCTTTAAAAGACATCTGGCTTTTATTTAAAGATTGAACTATAGTTGATGTATCATGTTACTTTCAGTGATCTGATGTCTGCCTATCTTATGAAGTGATCACCATAATTTAAAAAAAAACAAAGCTATCCATAAACTTTGAAAAGACTACTTCATGTATGAAAGATGACATTCCCAGAAGTGGTGTGTGACCATTGGGGTTTTCCCGGAATGCCTGTGGGCAGATGACTTGGCATATGACCAGAGAGCAAGGGAGGACAATGACGGCTCAGTCTGAGCAAAGGTACTACTCTGGTCACTGGCACTTGCTGAGAGGAGCTCAGCCAGAGACATCCTGGTGCCCTCGTTGTCCAGGGGACTCAAATGGAGGTGAAGACCTACGACAGGGTATCAGGGTCTCCTGCAGAACACATCCCCTCCCACCGTTGCTGGGCTCACTTGCATCTCTTGTGATGTACTGAGTGTGGACCCACAACTCCTCCAGATAGTCCTTGATTCTCCAGCTAAACGGGACACTATTGGACGCCTTCTCTGGGAGGTTCATGTAGTTCTGCACCACAATGTAAGACATCTCTCCTTTAGACCTGCAACAGGCCAAACAAGGACTAAGAATTAAACGGTTATTGAGATGGCACTCAAGATGCAAGATGAGATCTACTTCTGATGCCAATTCCTCTTCATTTTCAAGGAGGCTTAGTGGGCTGCAAAGACAGCCCCCTGGTCTACTGAACAGCTCATTTTTATACTATAAAAGAACTGAAGGATGATCTTATATCATCACTGGGTTTTACAGACAAAACAAAAACAAATGACAGTTGGCAAACTGGTTGAAATCTTGAACAGAACCAGTCTGGTGATGTCTGAAAACACTCTTGCCCTATACCTGTGCAGAGAATCAGAGCCACCGAAAAGCCAAGCAAGGTTTTTGTAGGCCAGCTGAGCTTGAGTTACGTAAGACTGGGCCTAGGGACAGGCTCTGCAGTTCCTGCCATTGGCAGGAGGAACAGGAAAAACAACATAAATGCTCCCTTACACGCAGCTTCCCCTGCAGATGAGGTGAAAGTGGGCCATTTTAACTGCAAAGGGTGCTCTGAGCACAAGTTAATAAAGAAAGTCAAGAACGAAGCCAAGAATTTTTCAGAATTGTGTCAATGCTTTGTTACTGTTGTCATGCCCTTGAGGCTACAAAAAGGGCCAACTTCAACGTGATTCTAAAATCCATAGTAACATTTCATCAAACATCTGGGAGAGCCTATTAAGACTGCTGCTACGTTATAGGTTTATTTCCCTTCCCAAGAAAATAAAGTCTTCTATTTACCTTGTATCAATCGTCACAAGAGGAATGTTCAGAAGTTTAACGTCACTGAAAATAAACATCCAAAGATCTCTCGCCCAGGACGGAGAGTGTGGGTTGACCAGCAGGTCAAGGTTGCCGTCCCTGTCCACGCAGGAGATTACGCTTGCCAGGAGCGGGGTCACAGCGCCCTGGACGCGCTTCCAGAGGGTCTGCCTGTGAGTGGGAGAGACAAGTCCGCTCAGGTTAGAAGGACCACAGACCATGCTGTAATGTCCACATCTTTTTCAAATTTTGTGCCTTCATGGCAGGAACAAAACATCTGCTCTACTATTCTCACACTACAGCTGTGTTTTTCATGTTTTTTACCTCATTTTTAAGTACTAGAAGAGATTAAATCAAACTAAGATTAGAGACAGGTCAGGAAGCAACAGTTAGAACTGGACATGAAACAACAGACTGGTTCCAAATAGGAAAAGGAGGACGTCAAGGCTGTATATTGTCACCCTGCTTATTTAACTTCTATGCAGAGTACGTCATGAGAAACGCTGGGCTGGAAGAAGCACAAGCTGGAATCAAGATTGCCGGGAGAAATATCAATAACCTCAGATATGCAGATGACACCACCCTTATGGCAGAAAGTGAAGAGGAACTAAAAAGCCTCTTGATGAAAGTCAAAGAGGAGAGTGAAAAAGTTGGCTTAAAGCTCAACATTCAGAAAACGAAGATCATGGCATTTGGTCCCATCACTTCATGGCAGATAGATGGGAAACAGTGGAAACAATGGCTGACTTTATTTTTTTGGGCTCCAAAATCACTGCAGATGGTGATTGCAGTCATGAAATTAAAAGATGCTTACTCTTTGGAAGGAAAGTTATGACCAACCTAGACAGCATATTAAAAAGCAGAGACATTATTTTGTCAACAAATGTCCATCTAGTCAAGGCTATGGTTTTTCCAGTGGTCATGTATGGATGTGAGTTGGACTATAAAGAAAGCTGAGTGCCAAAGAATTGATGCTTTTGAACTGTGGTGTTGGAGAAGACTCTTGAGAGTCCCTTGGACTGCAAGGAGATAAAACCAGTCCATCCTGAAGGAAATCATTCCTGAATATTCACTGGAAGGACTAGTGTAAAAGCTGAAACTCCAATACTTTGGCCACCTGATGTGACGAGCTGACTCATGTGAAAAAACCCTCATGCTGGGAAAGATTGAGGGCAGGAGGAGAAGGGGATGACAGAGGATGAGATGGTTGGATGGCATCACCGACTCAATGGACATAGGTTTGGGTGGACTTCGGGAGTTGGTGATGGACAGGCGTGCTGTGGTACATGGGGTCACAAAGAGTAGGATATGACTAAGCAAATGAACTGAACTGAAATGAAGATTAGAGGTAGAACTTGAAAGGTCCTTAATTTTACCTCCAATAGACTGGAATTAGTTCATTGAAAAGGCCAAGTAGTATTGTTTTATTTTGTTACATACTTGTTTTCCAGAACAAGTCATGTATGCTCTATAAATAAATCAAAGAATGACAACATTCACTTGAATGGACATGACTAAGCAAATGAACTGAACTGAAATGAGGATTAGAGGTAGCACTTGAAAGGTCCTTAATTTTACCTCTAATAGACTGGAATTAGTTCATTGAAAAGGCCAAGTAGTATTGTTTTATTTTGTTACACACTTGTTTTCCAGAGCAAGTCATGTATGCTCTATAAATAAATCAAAGAATGACCAAATTCACTTGAAAACTATGTCATTTGAAGAAAATCAGTTGTGAAGAGAATATAATAAAGAAACCAAAGTAAACTCATTTCACATCACATTAAACACGAAAGCTTGCCTTTATCTAAGTCACTTCAGTTGTGTATGACTTTTTGTGACCCTATAGACTGTAGCCCACCAGGCTCCTCTGTCCATGGGATCCTCCAGATAAAAATACTGGAGTAGATTGCCATGCCCTCCTCCAGGGGATCCTCCTGACCCAGGGATCGAACCTACATCTCTTACGTCTCCTGCACTGGCAGGCATGTTCTTTACCACTAGTGCCACCTGGGAAGCCCTGTGAACACCAGCAAATGTAGGAAGTTCAGTAAGTGAAGGGGTGGTGTCAAGGGTACATAGAAAATATAGATTTTTAAGAAGCATTTATCTAAAATCCATACAGAGGAACCAAGAAAAACGAAAATAATTCCAGGTTCAAATCTGATCCTTCAGAAGGTACAAAAGGGAAAGAAATGAAAAATAACTAGAGAAAAACAGAAGCAGAAAAGCCCTACAGTTACAAAACCAGCATCAGTAAGCTCACATGGTCCATTCAACCTAGATGTTCCCACATGTCCTTCTTGCCAACAGTGTGGAGATACATCCCCGCTGAATCCAAGCCTCTGGATGAGTTAAGCATTTTCCTGGAGTCAAAGAAACTGAGGGCCAGATTGGTGAAGTCCCAGGTCTTAGAAGACCTTGCAGATGGGGCGGGCGGCATCATCCACTGCCCACCGTGGGATGCAGAGCAATACCCTCTCCCTCAACCGTACAGGTTGGCATGGACTAGTCTTGAGCACAGCATCAAGGTTTGTAGAAAAGGGACCATGGACAATAAGTGAATACTTTGGGTCTTATTTTCATGGTTATCAAATAACTTCATGCAGGAGGTCTAGGGAAAAAACGTTCTTCCCTCCCCTACATATCTATCACCTCTTTAATCTACCAACCTAAAAGGGCAACCATGTCTATGGTGATGAACATGGTGGTAAAAGTTGACATCTGATAAGAACAGATGTTCTGGGTTTTGTTTGTTTTGGTTTTTGCTATGAAAAAATTTAAAACACACAAAAGTACAGAAAAGAGTCAAGCAAACCCCATACAACCTACCATCCAGATTATCTTGTGCTCTTCAGGAAAAAAAAGTCCATGGCTCTAAATTTCTCAGAGGTTTGGAAGGAAGCAGCCCCTCGGCTTGGAGAGACGTGCACCCAGCCCCTCCCCGTTCCCGGGGCTTCCTTTCCTGGCAGTACCTGAACGTGCCGGCCTCCTGTAGAGCGTCCTGATTGTAGGCCTCCCTCACCACCCAGTCCTTCACATTGTAGATAGCATTTTCTTCCTGCTTCATTAAAAGGACGTAGAGGCGCATCTTAGCGACCAGCAAGAAAGTGGCTGTGGAAAAGCAGAGCAGACGTGCATTCAGCACATCTCTGGGCATCGAGCGGTGGGCGCAGCATCCCGGACCCATCCCAGCAGGAAGGGAAGCCTGTCTCCTTTGGCCAGGCCGAGTCTACAGAAATCCCAGAGGCGCGCATAGATCGCCGAGAGCCAGCTGCTTCTGGGAGCCATGGAGAGCTACAGCGGGGGATGACTCAGGGTCTGATGGAGGAGCTCGGTTGGGGTGTGAACAAGAGGGGCTCCCACACCTCTGTACTCACCGTCTTCGTCTAGGAGGCTGAGGAGGATGGACACCCTCTGAACGCTGCGCTGACAGTCCTCTTTCTGGTCTCTGAGCATGCCCACGGCGCCCTGAATACAGCTTCTCAGCAGCCTGGTGGTGTCCAAGATCTGCGTCTGTCGACAGACAATCAAGCCTTCCATTTCTGCCACTTACACGTCAAGAAAAGCCAGGTGATGGCAGAGATGAGGTCCAGGCACTGGGTGCACGGGCACAGTTTTCCTCCTGCCCAAGCTCCCCTCACATGCCCTTGTCAAGTTCCCCTGAGAACCACTGTGAGGGAATTCCCTGGAGGTCCAGGGATTAGGACTTTGCACTTTCATTGCCGTGGGCCTGGGTTCAATCCCTGGTCAGGGAACTATTGATAAGACTCTGCAACCCATGTCGTGTGGCCAAAAAAAAAAAAAAATCTACTACAAGACAATCCTATGTGCCTGGAGACCTTGTCAGTGGTCAAGCAATAGAGCAAAACTGTCTAGGGGACACCAGGAAAAGCCAAGGTCAGATCTGCTGTTGGTGATCTCAATTGCACTCACAGAGGCACGGGGAGGAGTGCTGGGCTGAGCCCTGGCCATCTGAGTCCACTCCTCGGACCCCTGGGTGTAAATCTAAGGAAGTGGAGCCCACAGCCCAAGGGCTTAGAGGGCTAGAAAGAGTGAGAATTTACATCATGTTCTGGTCCGGAGGCTGGGCTAGCGTTCATCTCAGGACTTACTATCTCCATTTTTACCTCTGCCACTTCCTGTGATGTGACCGCCTCAGTTTCCATCGCCTCCTCACCATCTTCTTGGGCTCGGAGTCCCACCTCCACTGCAAAGAAGTAAAACAATGGAGCTACTGTCCAGAGGCAGAAGTGGCGGGCAATGCTGACAACATCGTGTGCGTTGTGTGCTGGGGATCTATCCAGGTTTCCCTGGCACCAGCCCCATGAAGGGGCTCCAAAGGAAAGACCGTCAGTCACACAGATCAGCCTCCATTCGCCCACTGGACGTGGTCCACCAGTGGCAACCCAAGCTTCCATCTTGGGCTCAGATGGCTGATCCGGAAGCCAGGGTAAACAGAATCTGACATGTTCCACAGGAACCTGCAAAGACCTTGTGGAAATACTGTCTTCTCTTGGCCTTGGAAGCAGCAGACGGTGCCCTGGATTCATCAATACTCAGTTCAGCAAATGTGTCCTGAGCTCTTGCCAAGGGGCAGGTGTTGGACTGGGGGACAGGAGCCTAAGCACCTGTCCTTGTAGCAGAGTGCACACCTCCTGGCTTCCGCTCCCACCATCCTACCTCCCCGAGGACTCACCCTTAGCGCGATCTTCTGGTTTAAACAGCTGGCTGATGGCCACATCCTGCAGTTTAGTTATGTCTGAAACCATGACTGTGGATCTCCGGAGGTCGTCGATGTGCACAGAATGCCACAGCCCTGGGAAAACAAGCCCCAGAATCTTCCCTGTGTCCTCTGGTTTCTTCGTGACAGTTGTAAGCAGGGATACACCATTGTCTTGATGTTTTAGTGTACTATTGAATGAATGATTTGTATTCTAAAGTCTAATCCCTCGAATATACACAGGAAACATACAGATGTCATGCTACAGATGTTAACAACTTTAGCATGAAAATCAGTTTTAAGAACTGAAATGACTAACATAAAAAAGTATTTAGAGAAGGCTCATTATTCTTTTATAAATGTATTATTAAACTTTCTGTATCATAATCAGTAGAGGGGTGTGAGACTCCAGCAAAGTTTGCCTCTTATTAACTATAAAATGATTAAACTAAACTATTATTTGCCCATTTGCTAGAATACCAATTTTCTCATACAGGATATTCCTAGGAGATTCTTTGGGATCAGGTCCCAACAAAACAAATATTACAATAAATCAAACCACACAAGTTTTTTGGTTTCGCAGCATCTATAAAAATTTTGTTTCTACTACACTGTATTTTATTAAGTAGGTAATAGCATTTTGTCTCAAAACATGATGTACATGCCTTAATTAAAAAATACTTGGGACATTCCTCGTGGTCCAATTGTAAAGAATCCCCCTGCCAAAGCAGGAGACACAGGTTCAGTCCCTGGTCTAGGAAGATTACACATGCCTCAGGGCCACTACGCCTGTACATCAGAACTACTGAGCCCATGAGCCCTAGACCAGTGCTCTGCAATAAGAGAAGCCACCACAGTAAGTCTGAGCACCACACTAGGGAAAGCCCAAGCATAGCAATGAGACCCAGGGCAGCCAAAAGTAAACAAATAAAAATACTGTATGCACACACACAGAAGAAAACAACCAAAAAATACTACATTGCTAAAAAATGCTAACCTAGCTTTCATCTAGTCGTGGTAGTAACACAATAGGTCACTGATCACAGGTCACCATAGTGCATACAACAATGAAAATGCTTGAAATATTTTGAGAATTATCTCAAACACATGAGATAATTCAGAGACATGACGTGAACAAAGGCATTTAGAAAAATGGTGCTGAAAGACTTGGCACAAGCCTTCAGTTTGTCAGAACTGCAGTATCTGTGGAGTGCAAGTAAACAAGCTCTGCCTGTGTACTAAATATTTGGTGAGTCTTCATCAGGAAAAAAAGAGAAAGATTAAAGATAGCATTTTCTGGCCCCAGAAGCAGGCATTAAGTATCCACACATTCATAACAATGCTAGTGGGAAATATTTCTCTGCACTTCCCTGGTGGCTCAGAGGTTAAAGCATCTGCCTCTAATACAGAAGACCTGGGTTCGATCCCTGGGTCAGGAAGATCCCCTGGACAAGGAAATGGCAACCCACTCCAGTATTCTTGCCTGGAAAATCCCATGGACGGAGGAGCCTGGTAGGCTGCAGTCCATGAGGTCTCTGAGTGGGACATGACTGAATGACTTTACTTTCACTTTTCAGTTTCACGCATTGGAGAAGGAAATGGCAACCCACTCCAGTGTTCTTGTCTGGAGAACCCCAGGGACGGGGGAGCCTGGTGGGAGGCTGTCTTTGGGATCACGCAGAGTCGGACACAACTGAAGCGACTTAGCAGCAGCACCAGCTTTAAGAAATCTAATTGCATTTGAAACAAATACAGTTGAGATTATGTGTGTGTGCTCAGTCACTCAGTTGTGTCTAACTCTTTGTGACCCCATGGACTGTAGCCTGCCAGGTTCCTCAGGCCATGGAAATGTTCCATGGACAGAAATTTTCTGGAAATTTCCCAAGCAAGGAAATGGAGTGGGTTGCCATTTCTTCCTCCAAGCAATCTTCCCGACCCAGAGATCCAGCCTGCATCTCCTGTGTCTCCTGCATTGGCAGGCAGAGTCTTTACCACTGAGCCACCTGGAAAGACCACTGCTGCTGCTGCTAAGTCACTTCAGTCGTGTCAGACTCTGTGTGACCCCAGAGACAGCAGCCCACCAGGCTCCCCCATCCCTGGGATTCTCCAGGCAAGAACACTGGAGTGGGTTGCCATTTCCTTCTCCAATGCATGAAAGAGAAAATTGAAAGTAAAGTCGCTCAGTCTGTCCGACTGTTAGCGACCCCATGGACTGCAGCCCACCAGGCTACTCCGTCCATTGGATTTTCCAGGCAAGAGTACTGGGGTGGGGTGCCATTGCCTTCCCCCGGAAAGACCACTGAGATTAACATTAATCTTCTAATATCAGACTTTGTACATCATAGGACCAAACAGTGGCTTGGGGAAAGAATCCAGCAGCAATGTAGGAGACTGCCTGCAATGCAGCAGATGTAGGTTTGATCCCAGGGTCTGGAAGATACCCTGGAGATGGAAATGGCAACCCACTCCTGGAAATCCCAGGGACAAAGGAGCCTGGTGGGCTACAGTCCATGGGGTCACAAGAGTTGGACATGTCTTAGTGACTAAACCACCACCACAGGACCAAATTAGAAATAACTTAAATATTATTATATAAACATATTCACAAATACTTTGGTCCTACCTCCATGGAATCCTACATAGGATGTTCCACTTTCCATCCGGGACAGTTTTGTGATAAAATTGACTAAGATATAGTTCTTATTTCCTTGTATCTTATTGATTTCATTTATAGCAGAATATCTATTTTAAAAACAAAAAAAGCAAAGACAAAACAAAACAAAGAAAATAAGCAAAATGAACATTGCAAAATGGCTAAAGGGTATCCTCAAAGAGGTCAAGTTTCATCTCACATTTTTTTAACTTTAAATACATTTCACACCTTCATGCTTGTTATCCTCTCTTACAAGAGAACAGGGGCAGGACTTCTCTAAATAGTCTCATTTCTTTCCCCATTCCTGTGTTCCTCTCCTTTGAAATGTCATTTTTTATTGAATAGGAACCCTCTCTTATAATGCTTAATAAGCTTGGTCAGATGCTACTAAGGGTAAGTCAGTGCTCTTGTCCATTTCAAGAGACAGAGTTCTGTGGACAATCAAAGGACAAAGACAATCATGATATGAAATATGGCTTCCAATGCTTTAGAAGGTCCAAAAATTACTTTTATTTTAACATCAAGTAATAAGAGGATGCAGTTAATTCTAAAAGCATCAAATTTCTACTACAGACAGCTTAAAGCTGTCAAATAAATACAACTGAAAGCATTTAAATACCATTAAGGTCCCTGAACTTGCAGTAAATTCATATCACATAATTTAAAATGAATAATGACCAAATCATGTCAGCTAAAATATGTTTCAAGGATACTCTCTTATATCCTGCTAATATTCTGTTATTTATACTTCTTGCATTGGCTATTTTTCCTTGTTAAGAGCCTTTTCTCTCTTGGTTTCTCTAGTCCATATTTAGGGGAATAAAAATGGAGAATAATTTTTATTTCTATGTTTATTCTGATGCTATACAGCTTTTAAGGAAGAAATTCTTTAGGAGCTCCTGAATAAATCTGGAGTATCCTATGTGGTTTCTGAGAAAAAGAAAAAAAACATACTTTGCTGAGGCGATGAGCTGAGCACTCTGACTTCCATCTTCAAAATCTGTTTGAATAACGAGAATTTTACAACTGGCTGTGTGAGCTAAGCAGTTTCTGAAAGAAAAAGGAAATTATCCAAGTGAGTTTTCTGTCCTAAAAGTTGGTGATAATATTCTCCAAAGGGATGGGAAACATAAGGGGTATATAGGAAAACTATTCAAGTGGGATTTTCCTCTGTAAGGTAAGCAGACATTCCAGTGAGAGAGAAAAAAGCCCCAATAGATGCCTCCTAATGAGACATAATCCCAGTCCAGTACTCTTGCCTGGAAACTCCCATGGACGGAGGAGCCTGGTGGGCTGCAGTCCATGAGGTCGCTGAGTCAGACACGACTGAGCGACTTCACTTTCACTTTTCACTTTCATGCATTGGAGAAGGAAATGGCAACCCACTCCAGTGTTCTTGCCTGGAGAATCCCAGGGATGGCGGAGCCCAATGGGCTGCCGTCTGTGGGGTTGCACAGAGTCGGACACGACTGAAGCGACTTAGTAGCAGCAGCAGCAATGAGACATAAGGATGCTGGATTCAAAAAGGATGTTTTCACAGAGGATAACAGAGATCAGGGCACTTGGAGAAGTAAAACGCATTCTTTTCAGAGTCACATGTTCTCAAGGTTCACTAGCCAAAGCTGGTTAGAAAACACCAGTGGTTAATAGTCACACATATGAAATACAAAGTGGTTGATCCTGAGGAGGCAGAGAAGCGGGAGGGGAGGGCAGGGATCCTCACCGAACTTCCTTGAGGAAAGAGTACTCGGTGTCAAACTGTTGCAGTGACAGGATGGTGAGTTTCACAGCCCAGTCCTTTACTTCTGATTCTAAAAGTTCACAGTCATGACTGGTTAGCAGCCTGGAGAACGTAGTGATCTGCAAAGGCAGGAAATTAAAATCATTCCATGAAATGCAAGAAAGCGTTGTCTCCCAGCTTCAGATCCAAGAAACATGAGGATGCTCACCAAGTATCTTCTATGGGCTCTTCATTGCGCAGTTGGTACACAGATCCAACTGGGAGTCCAAACCCAGATCAAAGGTATTGGAGAGAAGACTCATCCTGCCCCTAAGATGCCTTTGAATCTTCTCCCTAGATTCCAACATCTTTTCCTGCTTTGAACCCTACTTGTGATGATACCTTAGCGCTCAGAACAAATACCACTTGTCCTTTACAATCTTACTTCAAACTTTCCGTGGAGTCGGCCATTGAGGTCTTCCCCACATCTGTTAACCAAATCTCCCTTGCTACTGGATCACACCACACAGTGCAACCAGTACACTCCTTAAGGGCACGCTGCCAGGTCCTGAATCATTATCTCCAGGCTGGCCTTACCACTGAGCTTCCCATTCCTATATCCAATTGATGACAGACTACCTAGATGTTACAGGACCATCAAAGCCCATCCCAAATGGAATCCATCATTGCCTCCACCAGACTTGTTGCTCATAACTAGCTTGTGATTGGCAGAAAGATATGACAAACCTAGACAGTGTATTAAAAAGCAAAGACATCACTTTGCCAACAAAGGTCTATATAGTTAAAGCTATGGTCTTTCCAGGAGTCACGTATGGTTGTGAGAGCTGGACCATAAAGAAGGCAGAGTGCTAAAGAACTGATGTTTTCAAACTGTGGTGCTGGAGAAGACTCTGAGAGTCCCTTGGACAGCAAGGAGATCAAATCAGTCAATTTTAAAGGAAATCAACCCTGAATACTCATTGGAAGGACTGATGCTGAAGCTGAAGCACCAATACACTGGCCACCTGATGTGAACAGCCGATTCACTGGAAAAGACCCTGATGCTGAGAAAGACTGAAGGCAGGAGGAGAAGGGGACAGCAGAGGATAAGATGGTTGGATGGCATCCCCAATGCAACAGGCACAAAGTTGGGAAAACTCCAGGAGATGGTGAGAGACAGGGAAGCCTGTCATGCTTTAGTCCATGGGGTCACAAAATCAGACACGACTTGTTGACTGAACAACAAAGATGTGATTAACCAAACTTCTGGTCAACCAAGGAAGAAACCATGGAGTCATCCTTAGCCTCCTCCATCTCCCAGAGCTCCTATAAAGAATCAGTCTTTATCTCTGTCAATATGAATCCTTACTATGTCTCAATTGCACCCGTCCATCCTTTGACTGAACTGGTACTGTAGCCTCACTACTGGTATATCTTATCTGTGAGTCTTTTATCAGACTTTTTTCCCTTTCCTCTCTCAGGTAGTGGGACACATTTCCACACACATTTCTCCATCACTCCCTTTACACAGGAAAGCAAAGCTCCTTGGTGCCACTGAAAAGACCCTCCATGAAGTCTCTCTGGCTATATCTCACTCCTATCTCTCAGAACTTAGGGCCTTAGAGCTTTGGGCTTCATCAGTAATTAACTCCAGGTTTCCTGCAAAGACTGGATGTTTTAAACCTTGACATCCTTGCTCAAGTAGGACCCTCTGCTTATAACACCTTCCAAACCATACTTTACAATCAGCTTGATGGTCACCTCTTAAAGACGAGTTCGTGACATCCTGATCTGTGTTGCTCCTCTTTGCCTTTAGGGATAACACTATCATAGGCTATCAACAGTACCCATTCATGTCTTTAAACCTTACACTGTATGCTCACCAAGGACAAGCCCTGTGCCAACTCATCTTTATATCCGCAGAGTCCTGAGTGCAGTACTCGAATGTGGTATTTCCCTCGTTGAACTGAGCACTGTCCACAGCACTGCACAAAAATGGGCACTCAAAACTTGGTAACACTAAACGTGTAAAAATGTGTAGGTCTCCTTGTACTTACCACGGAAGGGAACCAAAAGTCTCAACACGTTTACTTATGGTTCCTACACACTGACTTGCAAAGAATCTTGAATTCCTGATGCTAGGAAGTCAAGGACCCAGAGGTGAAAGAGGGAAAGGGTAAAACACAGAAAGAGAGTCACCTCTGTGAAGATGGCATGGCATTCTGAATCCATTGTGCAAAGGTGAGCCTGGAGGAAGTCTGCAAAGGAGTCATGCTGCTGCCTGTAATAGAATTCTTCTGACAGGGACTGTGCAGTGAACTGGCCTAGCGCGGAAGCGTTCAGCCGAACCACAGCATCGGGGGTGGCACAGTCCAGCAGCACTGACTTGGCCTGCTCAGAGACTTTCTGGTAAAGTTCATCAGTCAAGACCTTGTGCCCTAGCTTCTCTATGACCTGGAGCACCACAGAGGCACATGTGTCTGAGTGGTACCCAATGAAGACATCAGAAGGGCTGTATTTGGGTCTGGCTAGAAACTGCTCAGCTTTCACATCTATAAACTTCTCCACCCAGACCTTGAGCTCTTCCACGATATTCTTCTGCCATTTCTCCAAAACAGTGCTGATGTCCAGATAGTGCTTCTCCAGCCGGTTAATGAGGGGGATGGGAAAACGTCTGTAGACGACATCTTTCTCCTCAATGACTATCAAGCGGAAGTCAGGGTGAACCCGACATTTGACACGATGGGTCCCCAGACCAAGGTCCACGTACTTCTGACCGCCGAGGTAGACGTAGTATTGATTGAGTGCATCGTAGAGGCTCTCATAGAGGTTCTGCAGGTTGAGCAGCACCACCATCTTGCCGGTTTCCATGCAGATCTTTACTCGGTTGATATTTCGGCAGATCTGGGTATACTCTTGATCTTTGGGAAAACTGGATCCAAAAATAATCTCTGGTTGGTCTGTTTTGAAGAATGCCTGCTGCAGGATCCGCAGGGCCACGTAATTTCTGGTCAGCACAAGCAGGTAGCGGGACTCGGAGTCATCCAGCTCTCTGCCATGCATCTTCTGAAGATGGCCGTATATGTTCTGGTGTATCAGCTGCATGGTGCTGACTTCCTCTGTGTATTTTGCCTCCGGTAAACTGGCCAAAAAGATGTCCAGGGCATGAATGTCGTCTTTGCCACTGAAGTTCCGAAGGACAGCTTGTGCGATGTCTTGAGGGGAAGGCTCCTTGTTGGAAGCTTTTGCTGCAGCAAAGACCATTTTGATGAGGCTGTAGTAGTCACGAAGCCCAAAGAATTCCTTGTCCTGCATCTTACAAACTGTTTCATAGGCTTTGGCAAAGGATGTGAAGTATCCTTGGATTTTTTCTCGGACGAGGCGCTCTGAATCACAAATTCCCTTGGCACTCTCAATGAGCTCTCTTTCATTGGGGCTGCCACGTGACACAAATATACCCCGGTTCATCTTGGCGGGATCCAGGGCCCAGTTGGAAATGCCTATGAAGCCAACTTTTTTGTGGGGGGCAGGATCGTCTTCAATGCATCCATCTTCCAGCAATGGGTGCAGCGCCTTCAGGGGCATTTTGGGTGAGTCTTCTGCTAGTCCAACCTCATCTAACACCACCACGGAGACATACTGCTCAAGGTCCTTCCCCTGCTGGAAACGGGCACACTGCTTGAAGGTGCCTATGATGCCCTGTGGGGTGGAATGTGGACTACACTGGAATGACACCAAATGGACTTCCTTCAAGTGCCGGAAGAGGTCCGAGTGTGCAGCCTGGCCTTGCATGGCATCTGCCACGATGGTCTTGGCGAGAGATTTGGAGCTGCCAGGCTTGCCCACCAGGAAGAGAGGAATCTTGAGCTCGATGCAGATAACCATCATGAAGACGTTCTCCTTCAAAGCCAAGTTCCTGGCGATCGTTTTCCTCAGAGATATATCATTCAGAAAAAGATCCTGGGTTCGCGTTATCTCATCTAGGATAACCCTGCTGTCATTATACGGTGCTGGAAAGAACTTGCAAATAGCTTTCCGATAAGATTCCTTCTTCTCTAAAGAGGCATGGTAACATACCCCGATGGCCAGAACCAGGGACCAGAGGACAGGATATCTTTCAAAGTCATTTTGGATGACCCCAGTCTTAGGGAGAAAGGAATCCAACTGAGACAAGAGCATCTCACTGTGGTCGTAAAACCATTTGAAAACTTTCACACAGCGTTCTACATCCCTGAGGCTGACAAAGCTGCACTCATTTTGTCTTTTCCTCATGAAACCCTGAGAGGCAGAAAGCACTTCCGTGATTACATGAGTCTCACTTTGCACCATCTTGATGGAATTCACCAGTCTCTGGACAATCTGATGGATGTAGAGCTTTTCTGCAGAGTCATTCAATTGTCCAAAGTCCCACACCAGGGGGATTAGGCTCGGCGGCAGAGCATGGACACGGTACACCAGCTGCCTCAGGGGGATGGAGCCAAGCCTCTCAGCCGTCTCTTCTGCACTAACCCTGTACCCCAATCCAGCTGACTCCAGACGGCAGATCATCTCCTGGGTGTGCTTCCGGTAAGGGTTGCAGGCTGCAATGATATGCAAGCCAGAATTCTTAGCCAGGGGCTGGCCATCCACTGTGTGGTCACACAGGACCTCTTTGATGCAGCTTATGGCCTCCGTGGTGTTGGCTTCATCAAAGAACAAGATGGTGTCCAACTGATATTGGGCCTTATTGATGTGGGCCAGCTCTTCAGCCTCCCTGACCTTGGAGTAGATCATGTCGGCAGTTGTTCCTCCGTGGACCTTGACCAACTTCATGGTTTCAGCATCAGCACCCCCACGCCGCAGGTCACTAAGGAATTTAATGAGTCTGGTTTTCCCGCAGCCTGTTTCTCCCATGATGATGACGGGGATGCCGCACCGGAAACGCATCTCAATGGCAAGGATCTTCAGCATATTATCCGTGGTAAGCTCGTATGTTTCATCAGGGTCAGTGGCCCACTGGATACCCAATGCCAGGCACAGCTTTTCAAGTTTCTCATGCCTGGGCAGCTGGTCAAAGTCAACGTTGAAGGGCACCCTCTGAAGCAACAGTCCCTCGTACAGTTGCTTTGTCATAACATCCTTCTTGATTACTTTCCCACTCAAGCGGTCTATGGCATCAACACCACCATTCTGGTTGGATTGGAAATGGAAACCTATGAACGTCATGGATGTGTGGTCACTGTTGAAAAAAACGTATGGATGGGGCTCCGACTCCCACCTCTTCCGGAGAGAGAAAGGGGCGAGGTCTTCTTTGATCCCATCCATAGTGAATGTGTACTTCCCTGGACTTTGGTCAGATGTCTGAAGTGTAGGTGTGGCGAAATCTCGGGCCATGAAGATCATGAAGGTGACCACAAAGTTCTTGAAGCCCATCAATGTGTCTCCAACAAAGGTGGGATTACAGAAGAGAGAGGCCTCACAATCTCGGAGCTGGTAGTTCAGGAACTGAGCAAAGTTCCAAAGCTCTGACCAGGATGGGTTTATCACCCCGCAGTAAATCAGGAGGTGTTGGATGCATTCGCCAGGGCTGCCCTCAACAGAGCCTTTTCGGTACTGGAATGTGTCTAGGTTTTCTTTCTGATAGAACCGTCTTAAATATTGGTAAGGTCTCTGAAATATTTCACTACGGAATGCTCTCTGATCCATTCCTGGCTCTTTGTAGCTCTGCTGAGGATCCAGCTCCATGTTGATCACTTCTTTGGGAGGTTTGCAGGTCACTTTAGGGAAGACGTCTAGAAAATTGAACTGGGGGACAAGTGCATTCTGGAAAGGAGAGACACAAATGAAATGAGTTATGGCTGAATTTCCCAAAAAGTGCTTTTGTGTTTTAATCCTCAACATGGTCTAGACTGCATGGACCTTTATGAAAAATCACTTTTTATGAAGGGATTTCTGTAGATACCTCTTTGCATGAGGTGTTACCTTCTGCACATTCAGGCATGGTGTGAGCACTGTAAATAACAAAGCCCTTTTCTACTTAGCCTCTTGGAACTAAATCTCTCCATTAACCACATATATGCGTGTTTGTGTGTGTGTATAAGCATAAAACTCCCTTCAGTTAAGAAATTGATATAATGGAAGTCTCTTTCCCATGTTGGCTGTCATTAAGAAAGACACTGCTTCTCCTAGCACATGAATTTTCTGCATTCCAATCACCACTGGCATTTAACCCAGACACACAGCACTCACCCCAAAGAGAACAAATCTAAGATACTATTAATTAATGAAAGAATCTTTGTATTCCATGCACTATTTAAAACTAAGTTTAAAGATTTTTCTTTACTAACACTGCACTCAGCTACTCTGCTAAGGCAAAAGTGGGGAATCACAAACATGAATAAAAGCGCCTGCCCCCACAGCAGCATGAGAGTGCCCTGATACACACCAGCTTCGAAGGCCTTTGTGGCAAAGTCGAATTCTTTTCTAGGATTTCAATGATATATAAGTGGCATGGGTTCCGAAGCCACATCTTCCCATTTATATCCATTAAGTACTGGAGAATGAGGAGTTTGAAAAGAAACACCCAAATACCAGTCCGCACCTAAGGATAGAATCATGTGGGTCTGTAAATACTTACACAAAAGACAGCAGTCCTCCCAACCCTAAGGACCTTCTTATTCTGCTTTATTTTACAATGATACTGAGTATCAATACATGTAGAAAGAAGAAATTCTTTATACTGGAGATAGGGTAGGGCAGGATGTGGAAGCTGTGTCTTTCCCTATCCAGCCACTCAGCTAGAACACGGGCGCAACTTACTGAAGTGAAAGTGAAAATGTTGGTCGCTCAGCTGTGCCTGATTCTTTGCGACCTCATGGACTATAGCTTGTCAGGCTTCTCTGTCCATGGAATTCTCCAGACAAGAATACTGGAGTGGGTAGCCATTCCTTTCTCCAGGGGGTCTTCCTGACCAGGGATTAAACCTGGGTCTCCTGCATTGCAGGCAGTTTCTTTACCATCTGAACTATCAGGGAAGCTTGACTTACTGAAGAAGTCATGTCAAAGTGGAATATTATGGGTCTTCTCTGATACTTGGCATCCAGGAAAGGCAGAAGGGACCTCAGGACTTCTTTCTCATCCACCTGAGGGTCAATCAATCGAATAACTTTTAGAGGCACTTTTGCTCCATTAAACTGCATTTTCAGCTGGTCGTGCAACCTCTTCACAAAGAGAGACCTTCCTGTTGACGTGAACATATGAAAATTAGATGCCAGGGCTGCAGATCAAGAATGAGAATATCCAGAAAATCACTTCTCTTTGTACAAAATTCAAAACTGATGCAACCTAACATCAGCTTAAAGAATACATACTTGAGCCCTCAAATTTTCTTGCTGTTCCCCACCCCACAGCCCTGCTGTTTCCTGGGACGAAGGATGGAAGTCTGAGAATGAGGTCAGGACAGCAGAACTCGCTTCATGGGAGAGGGAAGCGAGTGTCGCAGGACAGAAGGGAGTACCATTGAAGGGATGCAGTCAACAGAATGGAAATCAGGATGGCGACCGAAGGTGGAGGCATCTGTTTCTTCTCAAGACAGAGGAAATATACCTTGTCCTGATCAGGACCCACATCAACCCCAAAATATTCAGTGGACTTAAAAAAGAGAGAAAGAGAAAAAACAGCAAAGAAGCCAGTTTAAAGGAGGAAGATGGCTCAGCCAAGCTGGGACCAGGTGAGAAAAGTGTCCCGCTCCAGTGCGGGCCCTGATTTATAATTTCAGGTGAGTCAGTCCTCCAGGGACTTAGTTCTCCACCTGCAGAAGGGCTTATCTGAGCTCCCCTCACTCCCCACTGGACAAAGAAGGGCCATTAGATGGTCCCTGGGACCGGGGACTCAGCAGCCATTATTACCTACACCCGCTCTCTCCGAGGCTACAATCCCAACACACATGCGGTCCTGGAACACGGAGGCGGCTGACAGGGTTTCTTCCGGGACTCGGAAGTGGTGAGCCAGATAGGCCTGGATGTCCTTGAGAGGTGCCTGGGGGGTGACGAGGACCTTGTGCTGGCTGAAGGCGGAGGGGAGGTAGCAGTGCTCCCGCTCACAGTCACAGACCATCACGAGCCGGTAGTGCTCCCGGTGGGGCTGCGTGCACAGCCTCCGGAAGAGCGCCTCTGCCTGGCAGGCCACCTCGTAGCTCAGCTGGTCCGCATACAGCAGGCTGTAGACCCCGTGTCCCTGGGAGCCTGGGGTCAGACAGCGACGCAGGAGCAATGCCACCTCCTCGAATGTGGTTTCTGGGGTGCAGAGCAGCACTTCATCATAGGTGGGCAGGGGCTGGTGTGGGGTCTGCATGTAGATGGCCAGGGCGGCTGGCAGCACCTCAGAGTGGCCACAGACGACGAGGTTGGGCTGGCCCTCCTGTAGGCCGTGGGAGAGCTCCCGCTGCACATGGGGTCCAGCCATCCTTGCCAGGTGAGCCAGACAGCGGCCAAGGGCCTCCAGGTCCAGGCAGTGAGGCAGGAAGACTCTCATGCATTTCAACGAGAACTCCATGATGGCCCTCAGCTTGTCCACCAGTCTGGACTCAGAGTAGAGCAACAGTAGCAAGTCTTCCACCGCTGTACTCTCCTGGTGGGAGCTGGCCCTTCCACTGGGCCCCCTGCAGGCCCTTGAGACATCCCATGGGGTGCAGTTGCCTTTGATGAAGGAGAGCATGGTGAGGGCCGCGTCGCTGGGCGTCTGACTCCCGAGCTCCAAGCCCAGGTAAACCAGCTGCTCAGCAGTGTAGTAGTTGAGGTAAAAGTGCTCAGCTCGCTTCTCTGCCACGAATCTCTCCCAGCAGCCCAGGAAGTCCTCCAGCTGCCGGCAGAGGGCTTCCAGCAGCTGGACAACTGGCCCGCCCTCCACCAGTGGGCCCACTAGCCTCAGACAGAAGTCCAGCCGGATGGAGGCACCCTTTAGGGGGGTACAGTACACCTTGGCTGACCAGGCCCTGAACAGCATGTTTCCAGCGGAGTAAAGGTTTATGAAAGACTGGACAAGCCTCTGCACGTTGCAGAACACCTGCAGAGAGAGGACATGTAGTCTAGAATAACACAAACAGATTTATAAATCGAAGGGCTGGGGTTCATGTCGTCCATGGTTCACTGTGGGATCTCAAGCATGAGACTGATCATGGAAGGTCTTCCTTCCTTATTTCCATAGTCTCTTTCTTAGGAAGCAATACATTGTGAAGATAAAGGATATCATTTATAAAGTACAAATGAACTTTACAGATTAAAAATTCATAATCAAAAGGAGAGACTGTCATATAAACCAATATGCCTTTACCATTGTGGTTACTGTGGATTTCGATGAGCAATGTCCAACTACATCTTTAAGTATTTGGGGATGCTTGCTGATTTATGGAGTAAATGGACATCTCTTTGGTCATGAATTCGAAATACATGCACTCTGCAAGACCCGCTGGCTCTACTCTCCACAGTTTTAAGAGCAGAGTGATTCGTATGAATTAAAGACAAATTCAGTCTCTTCTGACTTCCCAGGCACCTCAGCAGTTGCTCAGCCCGAACAGATGGGATTAGGACACTTGCTCCAACAAATCCTTACCTCGGAAAATACCTCTACGACTTCAGCATTGCTGTGTTCTTTCGTGCCAGACATCAGCATCAATTTGTTCAAAAGCTCTTTCAGCTCTTCTAAAGAGTAGTCTCGCTTCTCCTCATGGCCTCCCTGGCCCTCGGGAAGGATTAAACGAAGAACTGTGTCTGGGGAAATCTGTGGAACAGGGCACAGTCAGAGGTCGATTTGGGGAGGCAGAAACCCCCCGACGACAGCAGCCCATAAGAGCCTCCTGCAGCTGTGCCTGCGATGTGAGGCTCACCTTTTGGCCATCCATGGGAGCCTTGATCACATAGATGCCTCTGCTGTTGATTGCTGTTGCCAGGGACAGGGACGAGAGCTCCACAGACCCATGACTCTCCTTCACTGTCTTCAGCCACTCGAGGTTCCGGGCAGAGTCGCGCTGTCAGGACAGAAGGAGAGAAAATGGGCCGAAGCTTAGGCGTGATCTTCTTCCTGCCACTCTCTCCACCTCTGCCGTCCAGGGACAGACGCCTCCTCCCCTTCTCTGGCCCAGTGTGCCATCACCCCAGGGGAGGCGTCCCTCATCTGCTGCCCACCACTGCCACGGGCGTTGGCTCTCCCTCCTGGGTCACGTGCTGTTGCTGCAATGGCTGTTCCTCTGTGTTCCCACCCAGTGCCCCGGATACATGGATGGGGAGCGACAGGCATGAACTCAGCTCTCTGAGAGAAGGCGGCCTGCAGCCGGGCCCCTAACCGGGGATAATGCTGGCTGAAACAAGCACGTGAGCTCTGTGTACTCCTGCCATTCCTCTTCCCCTCCTTCACCCCTAGTGGGGTCTGAGCCACCCTTTTAGGCAAGTTATGAACTATAGGCTTGCTTGAACCCTGGTGCAGCTGATTTATGTACATGGAAATGCTTACTTTTCTGATTAAAAATGAATCTGTACCAATTGTGGCAAGTATGGAAAAATACCAAAATGTATAGCATATTGACTAACAATTACCTCCATTCAGAGAAAGCCACTGGTAACATTTTAGCACATTCCCTTTCAATGTTTTTTCCCATATATTTCCACCAGAGATCACTCTTATTTACATGCAGTTTTATATCCAATTTTCTAACAATAGGACAGAGAAAGCACTTCCATTTCAGAAGAAAAACTGTTATTAAACATCCTTTTGAAAGGCTGCATGAGAAACTGCCATGTGAGTGTGCAGTCGTGCCGCTAGTGTTTCTAAGTGACACTACTGATCTTAACCTGCTCTGGAGCCAGAAATAAGACTCACCAGTTTCGTGGGCAGGTTGTGGTCATTATCCAGAGCCTTCCACAGCTCTTTCAGGTGCTGCATGAACTCATCAAAACCCGCACTTGTGTCCAGCTCATAGAGCAGGGGCGCGTAACCCTGCACGGCATCGTGGAAGCAAGCCACCCGGTCCACGTCAATGTCATTCTCCCCCGCAGAGATGGAGGCCAGGTCTACGAACACCTTCAGCTCGGTGATGCCTGGGGCAGAAGGGGTAGATGAATACAGGGCTACCCTGTGATGACAGGATCCCCAAATCTGGAACAGTGCTCCTTATTGGTGCCATTCCTGGATAGTGGATTTTTAGAGTTTTCCCACTCTTTGCTTCAGTAAGAACCTGGGGCACCTTTTCTTTTGCCATTTATGTTGTTTAGTGGCTAAGTCATATCCAACTCTTTTGCAAACCCATGGACTAGCCTGCCAGGCTCCTCTGTCCATCGGATTTCCCAGGCAAGAATACTGGAGTGTGTCACCATTTCCTTCTCCAGGGGATCTTCCCGACCCAGGCATCGAACCCGACTCTCCTGCTTGGCAGGCAGATTCTTTACCACTGAGCCACCAAGGAAGCCAAATCATTTATGTTGATACTACTGAACAAGACGTGACCTTACTGAACACCACCAATGTCTGGGCATTGCATGGGTTTTTTTGTGTGTGTCCTAGTTCATGTAATCCATGTAATATTGCCATTTCATTATTAAAAGTAAGCTTAGCTAGGAAATAACATGTTGACAGTCATCTACAATCAATGGCTGCTTACTAATCGAACGAAGCAGTGAGGCTGGGATGAGATGAGCACGCAGCTCATCCGCTGTCCCTGGACAGCAGGGCCATCCATCTTCCTTCTTTCCTGCCTCCTTCTTCCCTCCATGCATTAATTCTGCCAAAATCACCCAAGCCTCAGAGCTAAAAAGACTGCCAAGCCTGGGCACAATGATAAGCAGATGCAATTACATTTAGAAGGCAAGGCTGCCTTGGCTTCTAGTAAAAAAAAAAAATCAAGCAAAGGAAAAAGCTAAAGGGACATAACTTTAAAAAAAGTATTGCCTGCTGTTCACAGCATGCATCCAGAGTGAGAAGGAAAAAAAAGTAGCCAAGAAAATGGCTTTTATACCAGCAAATGAGTGATTCTATCTTAATATAAGTTCTGCCTACAAACCTAGTGCACACCTTGCACATTTACCTAATGAATACAGATGAAAACTTGCTAAGAGACTAGATTTTAATTATTCTAATCACTAAAATAAAAGGGGAATTATGGGAGGTGATGGAGGGCTAGTTATAGTTACAATGGCAATCATATTATAAGATATAAATGTATTAAAGCAATGGGTCATGTACCCTAAGTTTAGGCGATGCTATAAGGAAAATCGTAAAGTGAAAGTCGCTCAGTCGTGTCTGACTCTTTGCCACCCCATGGACTATACAGTCCATGGAATTCTCCAGGCCAGCATACCGGAGTGGGAAGTCTGTCCCTGATCCAGGGGATCTTCCCAACACAGGGATCACATCCTGGTCTCCCACACTGCAGGTGGATTTCTTACCAGCTGAGTCACCAGGGAAGCCCAAGAATACTGGAGTGGGTGGCCTATCCCTTCTCCAGCAGATATTGAACCAATTCTCCAGGAATTGAACCAGGGTCTCCTGCAATTGCAGGCAGATTCTTTACCAATTGAGTTATGAGGGAAGCCCTTATATGTAAAATATGTTTCAATTTAAAAAGTTTGAGTGTAAAAAATGCAGGACATGATCAAGGGAGTGACTTCCCAGAAGTTCAGGAAGACCACCCTGTGAACCATCTAAATAATCTCCAGCCTTCTGGCCACCACAGTGACGGACTGTACCTCTGAGAGCCTCCCGGACCCAACTAGTGAACTCCTTTCTCTGGGACAGCTCCTTCAGACACTGACACCGAGTCTCATCAATATCCTGCAGAAGCTTTTTGGCACGGATAATTTGCTGGTTGATATGGTCCAGTTTTTTGTGGCGAAAGTTGTCCAAGACAGTCTAAGAAAGTCATCAAAGAAAGCTGTCAAAGACAGTCTGCAAGACAAGGCAGTATGTGGGCTGAAACTGGCTCCTGGACCCCCAAGAAGAACTGTGCTGACCATCCCAATATTCCCTCCCACCAAACTTCTACAACTGACACTAGCAGTCACACTACTGCTACTGGGATGTAAACAAAGGTAAAAACAAAGCCCTTGGCATATTCAGGCATTGAATAAAACACAAATAACCCTGAAGGAAGCTGTGAAATCATCTTGCCCAGTTTTTCAAAGCAGAGATCTGGGATCTCCCCACAACTGCCCCACCCCCAACCCCAGGAGTCCCCAGTAAATAACTTACACAGCTTAGTAAGGTGTGGAGAACATTGAAGTCACCAGTCAGGCCCAAATTCTCCTTGACCTCCAAGATGACCTTGGCTGAGTCGACAGCCTGATGCAAGTGATGGTATTCCTTGATCTGCTGGACTCGCTCCTTGATCCAATCCTTCTGGTCTCTGGGATACACAGCACACACGGTCTGGAGGTCTTCAGTTAGGTCACTGTATTTATTTACAAAGTCCTTGAAGATGTCTTCGATTTCCCCAAATGTAACCTCCCCTGACTTCAGATCCTGATACAATTTCGTTAACCTTTTGAAACAAGGACGATATAAACATTCATATATCTTTTCAGGCTGAAATACCTCCTTTTCCAAGTTCTCTTCTGGCTCACTCAGCTCCTGTGCGGCTTCTGCCCAGAAGATCTGGAAGATGTGACTGTCCTTTAGCAAATAAGCGTTTTTGGCCATTTCTTGGACTGTGGGGCTCAGGTTATAATGTGTTGTCCACGTCGAGTCAAGGGAGGTGGCTGACAAAGTCACTGTCACAACTTGGTTTAACTTTTTCCCACTGAGGTCTTCTGAATGTCTTTCAGCAATCTCTCCAAAATCCACTTTTAAAACCATAAGAGAATGTCAAGTCAAACTCTATACACAGTATCATTTTATTTTACTTTCCCAGTTTTCACTCCCCTTGCTGCTCTTAAGGAAATGCAAATGAACACACTCAGTTAGTGTCCCTAAATCTCCACCCTCGCCTTGCTCATCAGTTTTCTTGACAAAGAAGACTTTGCAACTTCTGGGTGAAGATGACCATACGAAATCTGCACGTGTTTCCACTCCCTCCCCAAATCTTGCTGCAATGATAGAAGCGAGATTGTTTTTCAAAAGCCATAAAGCAACAGGGCTGAAAAGGAGACCACAGCAACAAAACTTTGGAACTTGAAAAGCAGATGTGCTGAGGGTAAACAATGCTCCAAGCCTGAGAACATGGGGTCTTAGCCCATAGTGGGGAAACCTGAGATTCTGCCAGGTGTCTGTCATCACAGAATTTCACACATGCACACACCCTGGCTGCACAGATGCTGGAATTTGGGAGGTGGTGATGAAATAAGGAGGACTGGGCTGAAAGTCTGCATATCAAGTCATCAAACAGGCTCATTTTCATCCCAACCCATTCCGTCAGCAGGCTGATGGCACCTCCTCCACCCTGGCAGGCAACAGGTAGTATATATTCTAGAGAGACTCTAGAGGGCTCACAGAGGGCTCTTTGGATTGGGGGGTTTCAGGTACACGGTGGAAGAAAGGCATTTCCAGACACCTACCCTTCATCAGGAAGCTAATGGTAGGTATGTGCCACTAAATTTGAGAAGCTAGAATGGAGAAGAGAGGACACAGGGAGTAGAAGGAAGGACTGGGGCTAGATACGAATCTTGGATGCTGAGAACCCTCTAGCCCTCCCTTCTGTCTTGACTCCTAGACACCTGGCAGGCAGCCCTATATCTTCCAGGCAAGAGACTGGTGATCTGAGCAGCCCAAGAGAGAGGAGCTAAAGATACAGGCTATTTCAAAGCCTAGCCACCCCACCCTCAGAATCCCCCACCAGGGCGTTAGTCCCCCCTCTTAATATAAACAGATAAAAAAGAATTCTAAACAGAGGAGCAAAGCCTTAAACATGAAAAATAGACATTAAAACATACCAAGAGATAAAAGCAACTTGGAGGAAAGAGGAAACTATTTAAGAAAAAGAAAATTTCTAAATCAAAAATATGAAAAATCTCAGAAAGATATGATACTATAACCATGAACTAGAACAGGATAGTATGGTAAAAGGATCACTCAAAGCAAAAAGAGTGAAGAAAAAGTAAAAAATTAAATGGCAAGCTTAGAAAGAAAACTTAAGAAATTGCTCAGAAAACAGAACAAAACAAGACATGGAAAATAGGAGAGAAAATGTATGGAAGTTAGATGACTATTCCAGGAGGTCCAATATCCAACCGTAGATTCCAACAAGAGAAAAAGTAATCACTTAACTAACAAAAGAAGCTTCCCCAGAACTCAAGGACTTGGATTTCTATATCACAAAGACCCACTTAAGTATGCCCAGTACAGCAGATGGGAAAGAGATCCATTCCAAGGAATATCACCATGCCATTTCAGAATAAGGGGGACATTAAAAAAAATTCTCAAGAGCTTCCAGGGAGAAAATATGTCATCCACAAAGGATTAAAATCCCAACATACTCTAAACAATGACCCTGCAGAGACAATGGAGCCACAAACCCCAAATCCTGAAGCAAAGATCTGCACCAAACAACAGATCTCCTGTGAGGGCAGACGTTTTCAGACAGGCAAGAACTCCTGGTCCCCTTACTCAAGAGAAACAGAGTGTGTATTTCACTAAAATACAGGAATGAGAGCAGGGAGCCACAACACCCACAAGAAGAGAGGCAAGACACCCCTAGGATTGCTTATCTCTGGTGTGGCGAGATTCTGCTGCTGCTGCTGCTGCTGCTAAGTCACTTCAGTCGTGTCCGACTCTGTGTGACCCCAGAGACGGCAGCCCACCAGGCTCCCCCGTCCCTGGGATTCTCCAGGCAAGAATACTGGAGTGGGTTGCCATTTCCTTCTCCAATGCATGAAAGAGAAAAGTGAAAGTGAAGTCGCTCAGTCTGTCCGACTGTTAGCGATCCCATGGACTGCAGCCCACCAGGCTACTCCGTCCATTGGATTTTCCAGGCAAGAGTACTGGGGTGGGGTGGCGAGATTCTATCATCTGAAAAAGCAAAGGGATCTCCTTTGGAGGCAATTCTAACAGTTGGTAAAGAGTCTGGCATTGAATTAAAAAAATAAATACATCGAAAGCAAAGCATAGGACAAGATGAGAATTTTAAATCTAGAGAAGACAGTTTGCATAAGAAGTGGGAGAGAATAATGGCTCGGGTGTAAAGAGTGCACTTACATAGTCGTGACATTTAAACCCTGAGGGCTGATGAAATTATGATAAAACTGGAGGGAAATGAGATTGGAAAGGCTATGTGTACAAGACAGAAATTGGAAAAACAAGGAAATCTAAACCCTAATTTTCCATACATGATAATGTTTAAACCTGAAAAATCAAGAAACAAGCTATTTAGAGCTATGTCAGTTTAACTGCCAAAAAATTTTTAACTTTATTAAAAATTAACACATTAGAAAAAGCCTCCCCACTCCAAGATAAAGGGCTGCTACTCTGATATGTTTTTAATCATATTCTCCTTTGACGCTTCTCCCTTGAGAACCTTTCAATTCTGTTTATTTTAACGCTTTAAGAATATCACCTTTTATCACATCTTTTACCCTCTCACACAACTTCAGGAGAGAGTCAACATTTGTCTTCTCTTTCTTTAGAGTGACTAGTTCATTATTCCTCTGACTCAGCACTTTCCTCAGAGGGTGTTTTTTATCTTGGGCTAAAGAACTTTCACTCTCTGGAAAAAAAAAAAGGAAAGAAAGGAAAAGAAGTCAGTAGAACAAACAAATATCCATTTTGAGGCAAGCCATTTCTCGAACTTCCCGTGAGCATGCTCCACATGCTGGGCTGTGTGGAGGGTGGTGCCGGAGGCTATATGCGTGGCTACTCCAAGATGTCCCGTGTCAGTCAACAGGAATACAAACAACCAGTACTCTCATGTGGTCAGTATTTTATCACTTCCCCTAACTTTCTTGAGGATTAGAAGCCGTCCCCTGGCAACTTCCTGGAGAGAGAAGCCATCGTAAAGATGACAAAGGTCACCTTTCCACAAGACACACAGGCAAAGAGAGACGCTTCTGAGCTCCTAACTCCTCAGGAGCCTGAAGTCCACATCTCAACGTGATACTTACTTAACTGCCAGATGTCGAGGAACTGATCCATGTGTCCTAGGATCAGCTCCAGGTGCCCAACTAAAATTGTTCCATTGATGAGGTCATTTGTAACTTCTGTGAACACAGAGTCCGCAGTGGCCATCAACTTCTTGCCTTCCTTGGTAATATTTGCTAATATTTTCTCGTTCGTTCCTGACCAAGTTAAGAAGAGAGTTAAAACAGTAGGCACCCCACTTCCTTCCCACATTAATGGATTTCCAGGAACCTCCTATTGCTCTGCCCCAACTTTCATATACTAAAGCAAAGTCATTCTGTATTCCCAGGTATATTTCTCACATTCTTTAGAGGGCAGGATTTTCAAACATACTTAGTTTAACCACCAGAAATTTCCTTTCCCAGTAATATTAGGATCATACATTTCCCAGTAATATTAGGATCATACATTTCCCAGTTATTAGGATCATACATCATGTCATTAAAAGCAAATATAGAAGCTTTATTCACAATTGCAAAATCTTGGAAGTACCCAAGATGTTCTTCAGTAGGTGACTAGACAAACCGTAGTCCACCCACACAACTGAATATTATTCAGTGGTTTAAGAAGTGAGCTACTAAAAGGAACCTTTGATGCATACTGTTAAGCAAAAGGAGCCAGTCTGAAAAGGCAACAGAAAGTATGATTCCAACCAAGTCCCTTTCTGGAAAAAGGCACAACTGTATAGGAGAGGAGAGGGAAGGGATGAACTGCTAGAAAAAAGGAAGTTTGAGGGCAGTGAAGCTCTTCCGTAAGATATGGTGATAGTGGATGCACAACGTTAAACATTTGCCAAAATCCACAGAAAGTACAGGAGCAAACCCTAATGTAAACACTGGACTTTACTTATTCATAACATATCAATATTGGCTCATCAGTTATAACAACGGTACTGAAGCAAGATGTTAATAGTAGAGGAAATTGTGTGTGTTGAGTGGGTAGATACGGGAATACTCTGTACTTTCTGCTTAATTTTTCTGTCAGCTTAAAACTGCTCTAAAATATGAGGTCTGTTAATTTAAAAGACAAATGGAATATTTTCAAGTGAGTAGCTGTTAATAGACAACAACAAAATAAGAAGAGCTGAGCCAATCTTCTTATTTGATAACTACAACAACTCTGGCATGAGAGGAACTTGGGTTGTTGTTGTTGTTTTAAGACCGTCTCAGTAATTAGATGAAATTGACACTCAAAATAATCTGTGGTGCTTTTCCATTAGATCTGAACCTGTGACTCACACATAAACCTGAATATAACATTTTTAGGGCAATACACGTTTCCTCTCGTTGGTCACAAACTCTGGGGTCATGGAGGGTAGGGGTGGAAGAATCCGGCAGTATTTAGTTTTTGTTAAGGTCACCAGTACTGGACTGGACATTTACATGGATCTCAGAGTAAGAAAGACAGGGCTTTAGATACACACACACTGGGTTTGGATTTCAGTTCTTAACACTTCTTATCAGTGAGACCTCAGACAAGTCACATTACACTCTCCACCTCAGCTCTTGGTCTGAGGTTACTACGTCAGCCCAGTAGCTGGAGTATAGCAGTTTATTCAATCAATGGTGGCTTTCAGTGTTAGTTCTCAATTATAATACAAGATACTCTGAGCTTTCCTGGGTCTGTCCATCCAAGCTGCTTCTTTTGGCAAACATCAACCCAATCTAACTAATAGGTCAAATACTCTGCCGCAGCTCGAGTCAGGAGGTGCCACTGGACAGATGTTCCCAGCACCCTCCGTGAACTTACCATATAACTTGAAGAGGTGCTTGATGTCTGGCCATGTGAGCAGGTGCTTCAAAACCCCACCCAAGTCCTCTACAAACTCCCCTCTACTTGTTGGCCAGGACTTGGTGATCACAGCAGACACAAGGTTGCCACATTTTTGCAAGTCATTATAAGAGATTTCCCCAAGGATACTGGTTTGAGGCTATAAAAACATGAATAAAGAAAGGAATATTTAGAAGGTTATATGGTTGATTTACTTTTTAATAAAGAAGCAAATTACCTAGCCAACAGCATTTCAGAAGTGTCTCATAACTAGTTTTACAATCCCTCAAAAAGCCAAAAGAGTAAATAAGATACTTAAGTTTTCTGAGGGCATTTCCATTTTCCTGTCCACTGTCTCCTTAAGATTGAACACTGGGGATGTGGAAACAGGTAGCCACCGACAGATACTGACACAACCCACAAATTACCCCCCTTTTCTCTCGCTCAGTGCCATTTTTCTTGGAACTTTCACATTATTAGAAACATCAAACATAATACAAGTAACCATTAATATTGTTACTTTGGTATTATTAACTGTAATTATTTTAAAGTTGCCTACAAACAACACACACATTTTAATTCTCTTCCTAAGTGAATTGATAAAATCTTTTCAACTCTAAACATTTTTCTTCCATAATGCTTTGTTAACCTTTGGGGTCTTTTACTGCATGCTAAGCAAGCGATAAAACCAAGGGTAGGTGAGTGGCAATGATAATAATGAGGCATTTAGGAAAAGCCTGCAAGATTGCTGGAGGTTACATGTGAGCTGCTATGATGCAAAACAATAGCAGGAAGCTGAGCAGCATTTCACAGAATGGGTAGAGTACTGGATTTCAGGGTGGGGAGGGGTTGCCCAGAGCCCATGTGGGTGCAGAGTCTCGGAACCAGCAGTGCTTAATAGCCTTTGGTTGGTGATGTCAGAAAGCAAGTATGCATCCAAATGCGGTTCCGAGTGGGAAAGGTTGTTCACCTGGCAGACCGAGCCCACGGCTTCAATGGCACACTTCTCAAAGCATTTCACCACACTGTCTTCTGCGCCTGTGGCATCCCAGTTAAAGCTGCAGAAGGCAGAAATCTGAAAGAGAGGCTTCTCCTGTAAGACGGGAAGACGAAGGTTAGGGGTGCGACACTCTCAGACCCTGTGCAATGAAAACACCCTAGTAATTTTCACTTTCCTAGTGTTGTATCAGCTCCCCATTACTGTGGCCTTCCCATCCCATGAGAAGCATGTCCTCCTGCTTCTAACCATTAGACCAAAAAGGCCAAAATGCCTACTTAGCAGAAAAAGCATCCAGCACAGCAGCTTGCAAAAAACAAGTGAAACTGAAAGTGAGAGTCGCTCAGTTGTGTCCGACTCTTTGTGACCCCATGGACTATACAGCCCATGGAATTCTCTAGGCCAGAATACTGCAGTGAATAGCCTTTCCCAGGGGATGTTCCCAATCCAGAGATCGAACCCAGGTCTCCTGCATTGGAGGAGGCAGATTCTTTACCAGCTGAGCCACAAGGGAAGCCCAAGAATACTGGAATGGGTAGCCTATCCCTTCTCTAGCGGATCTTTAGGACCCAGGAATCAAACCGGGGTCTCCTGTATTGCAGGCGGATTCTTTACCAACTGAGCTATCAGGGAAGCCCGCAAAACACAGGCAAACTTTTTAAAAAGATTTCTTCCTTGTTTCTCTTTTCCAAAAAAGACCCATTTAACAATTACATATAAGACTCTCATGTGTTTTTAAAAAGCGGAATCTTCTAGGGTCACAGGCCTCAATTAAAATTGGAGAGCACTCTTGTGTTTTCCCCCAGTTGTCACTGGGTTTTACAAGGCTCTTGTCACCAACAGGCCACTTAGAGCGAAAAGCACATAGGCTTAGTTAGTGCCTATTAGAACTTCACACAAGCCAAGGGTTCCCCTGGTGGCCAAAAACTCTGTCCTTATTCTTCTCTGGGATACCATTTGTGGTCAAACTATTAAGGCTGAATCAGAAACAGAGCCACCTGAACCCCATGCCCTGTCCATTCAAATGCAGTCATCACATGTACTGGCTAGTCCATGTGGTCTGGTTCCAAAAAGAACATCCCCTGCCTTTCAGTACCTGTTTGAGCCTCCCTGCCATGTCCCCCAGCAAGGATTCCTTCCAGTCATACTCCATGGGGAAGTTTATTTCCACCAGTCGCCTCCAGACCTGCAAAATCCACAAGTAAGGGACAGCCAGTAAGACAGCTAGATGCTACCGTGGAATTCTATGAAAGAAGACAACTATGGTAAGACAAAGATCACAGTGCTTTGAGGACACATGGGTGCAGACTCATTTTGTCCAGTTGTCCGCTGTGTCACTGGTAAGTCAGGGCAACCCACTTTAGCCTTATAAAACAAAGGGTCCTGACTGGACCAGGTCACCACTAAGGTCCACTACTGCTCTTCATCCAGAAAGGATTTCCCTCCATTGTTTTAATTTCAAAAAATTTCAAACTTAAGAGAAAGTTGCAATAACAGCATAAGGACACTCATACCTTCAGCTAGACTCCCCAACATTTAAAGTGGTTGCTCTCTCTCTTTCTCTTTTGTGCTCCCTTTAGTCTGTCTAGAAACAGGCATTGTCTCTGCTGAACCAGAGTTGCAGATGCCATGCCCCTTGGCCCCTAAGTCCTGCACAGGCATTCCCAACCCCATGGCCCTTCTGCTACACACAGTAGTACAGGTGTCACTCTGAGGCCCGTGCACTCAGGGTGACATCTTCCTCATCTTTCTCCCTGCCCACATTTTGCCATTGTTCACTAGTCAACTGACTGGGTCCAGGGTCCAACTGAGGGACACACGCCATTATCATGTCTCCTTTCTAGAGGAGTTCTCCAGCCTTTTTTCTTCTTCCTTTATGACAGTGAAACATTTTTTTGCTTTCCCATTATGGTTTATTGAAGGATACTGAAGATAGTTCCTTGTGCTATATATATATAGTAGGATCTTGTGTATTTGTTTTACATATAATAGTTTGCATCTGTTAATACCAAACTCTTTCATTTATCCTTCCCCCACCTCCTCTCCCTTTTGGTAACCAACAGGTCTATTCTCTACGCCTGTGAGTTTATCTCTGTTTAATAAATAAGTTCATTTGTGTTTTATTTTCAGTTCAGTTCAATCGCTCAGTTGTGTCTGACTCTTTGTGACCCCATGTACCGCAGCACGCCTGTCCATCACCAACTCCTGAAGTCCACCCAAACCTATGTCCGTTGAGTCGGTGATGCCATCCAACCATCTCACCCTCCATCATCCCTTCCCCTCCTGCTGTCAATCGTTTCCAGCATCAGGGTTTTTTCCAATGAGTCATCGCATCATGGGGCCAAGGTATTGGAGCTTCAGCTTCAGCATCAGTGCTTTCAATGAATATTCAAGTTTGATTTCCTTTAGGATTGACTGACTTGATCTCCTTGCTGTCCAAGGGACTCTCAACAGTCTCTCCAACACCATAGTTCAAAAGCATCAATTCTTTGGCTTTCAGCTTTCTTTCTGGTCCAACTCTCACATCCATACATGACTACTAGAAAAACCATAGCTTTAACTATATGGACCTTTGTTGGTAAAGTAATGTTTCTGCTTTCTAATATGCTGTCTAGGTTGGTCACAGCTTTTCTCCCAAAGAGCAAGCGTCTTTTAATTTCATGGCTGCAGTCACCATCTGCAGTGACTTTGGAGCCCAAGAAAAGAAAAGTCTGCGCTGTTTCCATTGTTTGCCCATCTATTTGCCATGAAGTGATGGGACTGGATGCCATGATCTTAGTCTTTGGAATGTTGAGTTTTAAGCCAGCTTTTTCACTCTCCTCTTTTACTTCATCAAGAGGCTCTTTAGTTCCTCTTCGCTTTCTGCCATAAGGGTGGTGTCATCTGCATATCTGAGGTTATGGTATTTGTGTTGTATTTTAGATTCTGCATGTAAGTGATAGTATTTGGTATCTGCCTTTTTCCATCTGACTTACTTCACTTAATATGATAATCTCTAGTATGATAATACTCTTCTGGCCATTACTCATTTTGATATTCAAATTGCCTCAGATTAGGCTAGTGAGAGCCCCTGCAGGCTAGCTTCTGTTTCCTTTTTTTTTTTTTAATGTAATAATCTTAGATGAACAGAAATATTGCAAAGATAGTACAGAGAGTTCCAATTAACCCGAGCGCTAACACTTTACAAAGCCATAGTACAGTTGTATATTTGTGTTGTATTTTAGATTCTGCATGTAAGTGATAGTATTTGGTATCTGCCTTTTTCCATCTGACTTACTTCACTTAATATGATAATCTCTAGTATGATAATACTCTTCTGGCCATTACTCATTTTGATATTCAAATTGCCTCAGATTAGGCTAGTGAGAGCCCCTGCAGGCTAGCTTCTGTTTCCTTTTTTTTTTTTTAATGTAATAATCTTAGATGAACAGAAATATTGCAAAGATAGTACAGAGAGTTCCAATTAACCCGAGCGCTAACACTTTACAAAGCCATAGTACAGTTGTGAAAACCAAGAAATTAGGGTTGATAGATTATCATCTGGAGAAGGCAATGGCAACCCACTCCAGTACTCTTGCCTGAAAAATCCCATGGATGGAGGAGCCTGGTAGGCTGCAGTCCATGGGGTCTCAAAGAGTTGGACACGACTGAGCGACTTCACTTTCACTTTTCACTTTCATGCATTGGAGAAGAAAATGACAACCCACTCTAGTGTTCTTGCCTGGAGAATCCCAGGGACGCGGGAGCCTGGTAGGCTGCCGTCTATGGGGTTGCACAGAGTCGGACACGACTGAAGTGACTTAGCAGCAGCAGCAGCAGATTATCACCACCAAAGCCACTAACTTTATTTGGATTTCACCACTTTTTCCCACACTCATTTTTTCGCCCTCCAGGGTATAACCTAGGATATCACCCGGGTCCTGTCTGCTTATGAAATGTCACCATTTGATTTCAAGTACTTTGACTTTATGGTAATACAAGGTGTTTCAGGCTGGCCTTGCACTATCTCCTGCTGCACCTTTAGAATCTGCTGTTCTTTCCAGAAGCACAGGGCTTTTTCTCTTGTTTTTTAGAGGGAATGGCATTTAGAACCCATGGCTGGGTGTGCTCACAGACCTGGGTGTCACCATCTCTAGGCCCTTTCAGTGGATGGAGTTAGGAAATGTTGCTTTTTACATCAGGAGTTCACACTACACTTCTAGCTCTTTTCAAACCATAGGCCTCTTTTTCCTTCCTCTACTCCACATGTTCCCTCCTCCAGTGAGAAAGAGCCCAAGCTTCCAACAGCAGCAACCCTTGTGTCCATCTGCCCAGCCTTACAGTACACACAACATAGCTTCAGACTTGCTACACTCATTCCACCGCCAACCACAAAACTTCCAAATCAAGTTCAAGATTTATGTATGTTTTCTCTGTTTTGACCTTAGACTCTGTCCTTGTGAGGGTGAGGGGTCAGAGTTCTGGGCTCTGAAGTGAAGTGTTAGTTGCTCAGTCGTGTCCAGCTCTTTACAGCCCCATGGACTGTAGCCTACGAGGCGCCTCTGTCTATGGGATTCTCTAGGCAAGAATACTGGAGTGGTTGTCATTCCTTTCTCCAGGTGATCTTCCCAACCCAGGGATCAAACCCAGGTCTCCTGAATTGCAGGCAGATTCTTTACCATCTGTGCCAGAATACTGACGCTCTGGGCTCTAGGTGTTCAGATCAATGATCTTCTCCACTTGGTGTGGACAGGTAATATGTCTGAATAAGGCTGAGATGTAGTGAGAGTTATCTGTTTTTGTTCATACACAGTTTCAGTGATGTGATTTTATGATGATCTCATTAAAGTATCGCTGGAAGACAACAGCCTAAGTCAGAAGGCCACTTGCTCAGTTTGTTCTCAGCACTTTCTAGAACTTTGTCCTGGAGGCAATAGTCTTTAGGCCCTTCCTCCCCCTCCTCCCCAGCACAGATTCTGTCCACATCTCAGTTTCTGGAAGTCCTCCCTGCCTCCCAACCTTTTGGGTCTGATTTCTCATTTCCTCACGTTCAGATGCTGCTCGGCCCAGTTTCCCTTTCATGCAGGCCTTGCTCTCATTTTATTTTCTACTGTCAACATCATAACCTGACCCATAACCTCAGCACAGCATCAGACGTGAATGCCCTTCCCCACTGGCCTCCATGTCCCAACAAGCTCTGTCTCCCCATCCTGCCGCCTCACCACTGATGTGGGGACCACAGTCCACCTGCCAGGGAGCCCATGCCCTCAGTCCTGTTAGCTGTCCATTCTGCAGAGGAGATCCCTGTGTCCCCTGCACTGGACTGGCTTACCTCAATCTCCTTGCTGTAAACAAAGGTGACAGGTGAACAAGTCTGGAACATGTTCTTTTTAAAAATTTTCCGAAGCCAAGATTTTGTAGCAGCAAGGGTCCCCTGGAAGATCATTTTTACTGAATTCTTCTTTCCAGTTTCATTTCCGGGCCCTCCTGCTGAATCCTGTCACCGCAAGAGAGAGACGGAGTTCAATCGACCCCACATGGCAGACCCAAAGGATCATCCAGATCCTTTTCCACCTGCCTCTGTGGCTGACGCCACCTATGCACACAGCAGAGCCTGCACATTCACAGCACTTTCATTTCCCCGGCGTTTCAGGTTCACTCTGGGGGGACAGCATGGGGGTCAAGGTAGGAGAAGCAGTGGCATGGATGCCCCCTCAAGTGACCCCAGGCAACTATAACAGAGGTGATGCTGCCTTGCCAACCAGAAGACCTCCTGGTCTCTGGGCGGAGAAAGGCTGACAGACAAGGGAAAAGGGTGTACCATGGGCTCAGAGCTTCCAGCAGCTCAGAAAGCCAAGCTCGTGTAAAACCTGTCCCCGAGTGACATGCTAGGGCCAGGAGGAAACCCAAATCCCTACCCTGGTGCTCTTTCCTTGAGGTTCTCCATTCATTCCCACCCCCTGAAAAGCCCCTTTTCCTGGGAGTCAAGGGCTCTAGGGATGGGGATTCCTCTTTCCTGCTCTCCTTCCCTTTCTCATCAGAAGCATCTTTACCACAAAGTGGATACAGCCATCAGCCCCACTTAGAAAGAGGATTCTCCCAGTTCTGATGTGTATTCTCCTTTGCTTCAACTGAGTCCCACAGACTGTGTAAGTGCCAAGGCCCCCCAAACTGGATCTGCTGGTGTCACTCCCTCCTTCCAGAGATGGTTGGCCCAACGGCTAGAGACATCATAGTGAGGAGGCTGCCCAAGGAGCTGATTGCTAAGTGGGAGACCAGTACAATCAGTAAACACGGCAAGTAACAAGATAGGAAAGGCACATAAAGGGTGCTGGGGACTTCCCTATAGCTCAGATAGTAAAGAATCTGCCTGCAAAGCAGAAGACCCAGGTTCAATCCCTGGGTCAGTGAGATCCCCTGGAGAAGGAAATGGCAACCCTTTCCAGTATTCTTGCCTGGAGAATTTCATGGACAGAGTAGCCTAGTGGGCTACAGTCCACAGGGTCGCAAACAGTCAGACACAACTAAGGAACTAACACACAAAGGGTGCTGTATCCAGTCTTGGGTGTGTTTGTGGGGGCAGGTTCTCCCCTGAAAGATTCAGGGAGCTCTGGGCAGAGTGTGAGGGGTAGGCTGGGTTATGTGTGGGCAGGGGTACAGCTATGCTGGGAGAATAGCACACAGGATATGGGTGGTGTGGGCCAGCAACAGTTCTTAGCTGAAAATGGGACATGCTGGCTCAAACTGAAAGTCACCAAATGGGCCAGCAACTTCTCCAATGATCCAGAAACTTTAGCAGGGTGTGCATGCCATCTGCAATCTGGCCTAGCCTAGACCCAGGCTCCATCTCCAGCCAGGCTAGCCTACCTGCAGAGCAGCAGGATCCTCTCCTCCCTGACAAGCACACGCTGCTCTCTCACTCTGTGGGAACGCCAGCCCCTCCAAAGGCCCCATGTTCCCAGGGCACCTTACGGCCATTCCAGTTTAGTATTAACCCACTGTGCTGCAATTATGTGCTCACTGGACTGTCTCCTCCTATGCATCCCTGCTGCCAGGCACCTCTCTTCTCCATCTGGGTGTGCCCTGCAACCAGCAGATGATGGGCTGTAAGCAAACAACCCAGTCCTAAAAATCTTCCCTAGAACTTTTGCCTTTGCTCCTTGTTTTTCTCCACCTGATATTCTGTCAATCCTATCAACCCTTTATATTGACACATAACCAAAAGCATTCAAAACCTCTTCATATACTTTGGTTTTATTTAATTTCAGTTTTGCAAAGCTTTTTGTTTTAATGGCACAGGTAGAGAATTTGGACCAGACTGTGGTTACACTAATCTGAGATCCCAACCAACGTTCAAGATAGTTATTTCTGCAGGGATATATACTGTAACTAACAAATTTCACATTTCTTGAACACAGTTTATCTAGAAGTTGGCACCTGCCTAGGATGGTTTAAATAATATCCGCTTCAGGAAAAAGCAATCATCTTACCAATGTTTATTTTCAAATGTTCCTTTGGTATTTTTTTTTAAAAGAAAAGTGAAAAGGAACAAAGATAAAATACACACTAATTATATCACTAACATCACAGTTCCGACTTGTCAAATGGTCGGTCTAAATAGGAAATCATCTATCACCTTACTGTGGAAGCTCAAACTCAACCGAGTGAAGACCACAAAACAATGGGAATANTTTTTTTTAAAAAGAAAAGTGAAAAGGAACAAAGATAAAATACACACTAATTATATCACTAACATCACAGTTCCGACTTGTCAAATGGTCGGTCTAAATAGGAAATCATCTATCACCTTACTGTGGAAGCTCAAACTCAACCGAGTGAAGACCACAAAACAATGGGAATAAATGAGCTGTGGACACATGCAACATCACAGATGGATCTCAGAGATGTCCTGAGATGAAAGTGAAAGCCACACACAAAAAAGGACAGAGTTCCAAGACAGGTAAAACTCACTCGTGATGGTAGTAATCAGGAGAGTGCTTACCACTGGGAGGTGTGGAGGGAGGGGGCACAGAACTCCGGATTGTTCCTACAGCTTGATGCGGGAGGTGGTGCTTGTGTGGAAAGGCTCTTAGGTATGCACTGAGGTGTGTGGACCTTGCTACTGTATCTGAGTTTCAGTGAACAGGAAAAAGGCTCAGGTGGGAAAGACTAGGCATGAACATGAATTTGGGAGGGGAGATTTTTGCTTGAAGTCCTGGCCACTTGCTGGGCTCTTGAATTTACCCAGACACAGCTAATACTCTACACTTGAACTCCTGCACTGCCTCCTTCCTCCATTCTTCCCTCTAACGTAAGCCCTGGAAGGGCAAGCATGCAGACCCTGGTTCGCCAAATTAGCCTCGTGAGCAGAACAAAACCCGGCATCAGGTATGTACTGACACACCTGATGGCGGAATCAGCCACTCTGTCATTCCAGCAATTCCAGAATCAGCCTATCTCCTTTTTGAACAGAGGATGCCTCAGGTTCCATTGCTCTGCTGGGTATGGCATTATGTGTACATGTTCCACTTACCACTACAGGTTTAAGTATAATAATTCTGCAAACAATCTCAGCAGATAAGGCAGGCATCTCATAAAACGTGTGGGCTTTTGATATTCTGCAGGTAGTTTCGTGAAGTTTCAGGCACACAGTCAAGTAGGACTGTATCAAGGGCTCTTCAAGAATCCTAACCCACAAAGAGTTGAGAGAAATCAATGAAGTAATTTAGGAGGAATTAGAAAACAGTACCCATCATTCATGACAAGTTCCTTCCCTTTAAAACGCCTACAAGGAAGGCATGTACTTGATCCCATATAGGATAACATCCAGAACATTTCCATTAATTTTGAAATTGTGACTAAGATAAAAAGGAATAACACTCTTTTTGGTTTGCCTCCATGGTCTGAACTGTTTTAACAAAAGCAAGTTAAACTATTTCCAAGTGTATTCCTTTGTTCAAAAAAAATCCTAAGGATGGATATTACCAAAGATTCAAATACCATACAATTAAAAAAAAAAAGAATCAGTAAGCTACAGGGAGGGAAAAAAGGAAAGAAATGCTAGAAGCATATGTCCTGTGCATGAAATTTCTTTCGGTTCTGAGAGGACCTGCTTATTGGCTGATACATGACCAGAGCTGAGAGGTAGACTCCAGTCTCCCCATTCATCCCACATTCCCATCCCCTTTCCCTACTTGGTGTCCATACGTTTGTTCTATATATCTGTGTTTCCGTTTTGCAAATAAGATAATCTATACCATTTTTCCTGACAATTTACTTTTTATTGACATATCGTTGAGTTGCAATGTTGTGTTACTTACTGCTGCACAGCAAAGTGATTCAGTTATATCTATCAGAATGTATATATACACATTCTTCTTTCATATTATTTTCCATTATGGTTTATCACAAGAAACTGAATATAGTTCCCTGTGCTATGCAGTAGGACTTTGCTGTTTATCTCTTTGCATGTAATAATTTGCCTCTGTTCATCCTCAGCTCCCTCTCTACCCTCTTCCACTCCCCTCCCCCTTGGCAACTGCACTCTTCTCTGTGTTTCTGATTTGGTTTCTACTTCATAGATAGGGTCATTTGTGTCATACTTCAGATTCCACTTATAAGTGATATGCAGTATTTGTCTTTGTCTTTCTGACTTAATTCACTTAAAAACAGTTTATTTTTAAATTTAAATCAAGTTCTAACACTCCCTCCGCTCCCTACCTCTCCTGTCCCTCTCTCTCTCACTCTCTATCTCTATTTCTCTTTACATTTTGTATGGAGAGTTTGATCTTATACCTATATCATGTTATACTATACTTCTTGTTCCATGAATTATATTTTCCTTACTTAATAGTATGTCTAAAGAACTTCCCACCTTCATGCATATAGGTCTGTGACCATTTCCTTATAAGCCCTGCAGAGTCAGGATGTACTGTGTTGCATTTGTTCCAGTGTTTACATTTGTTACTGCTTATCTGCTCCAATACTGCTGCAATGAACTTGCTTGAACTTTCACATCAGGCACCTGCAAGTATATCTCTAAGGTCAAAACTGAGACAGGGAGTTGCTGAGTCACAGGGAATATTTATTGTTTCATTCTAATAAGACATTGTCAACATTGGACTGTGGAGTAGCTATGAAAATTTACATTCACAAAAGTGATAAATAAGAGTATTCATTTCTTTGCAACATCATCCAAATTTTATATGAGTTTGTTATTCTGACGAGTACAAAATTGCATTTCTTGGTTCTAATTGGTATTTCCTCCTTACCGGGGAAGCTGGGCATCTTGCCATGCATTCACTGGTCATCTGTATTTCATTTTTAGAAACAGGACTACCTGTTCATAACTTCTGCCCATGTTTCCACTGAGATTTTTAATTTCTTTTTGAAACAAATATCTTTGTATGTTCCAAATAATAATTTTGCTTTGTTGAAGGATATCCTTTCATAATGCGTTCAGACAGGAACCACAGATGGTTTACTTTCCACATCCAATTAAAGTGTTCTTGGATCTTGTATGAGTGGGATGCCCTTCCAGTCATGATTCATTTAGGAAGAGGAGCTCCCCAATCCTCCTAAGGCTGCCAGTGGGGCAATATATTGTCTCGTCTCTCAAGATGCTAGCACCCTGTCTTGTGATGCTTGGCCCAAGGCAACGAAACAGAGGGGCCAACCCATTCAGCTCTTCTCTGCTATCCCAGACAAGCATCCAGATGAACACCTTAGATCAACTGCCTGTCTGCATCTCTGCTGTCTGCTCTCTGGGCTGGTAGCACCTCCAGAGGAGCTCCATCTTTTCAACCATCCTCCCTGCACACACTTGAGCCTATGATTTCCATTTCCTATTGGATCCTATATTCTTTTATCCTTTCAGGAATCTTTAGAGTTTCTCTCTTTTTTAAATTTCATTTCATTTCATTTTTTTTGTTGTTGCTGATATTTAAAAAGGGAGGGCGTCCCTCATGGCTCAGTGGTAAAGAATCTACCTGCAGGAACTACAGGAGAAATAGGTTCGATCCTGTGTCGGGAAGATCCCCTGGAGAAGAAAGTGGCAACCCACTCCAGTATTCTTGCCTGGAGAATACTACGGACAAAGGAGACTGGCGGGCTACAAAGGAGTCCATGGGGTCGCAAAGATTCAGACATGACTGAAGCAACTGAACACACACCCATGGAAATAGAACTATATAAATGGATTTGAGAGATGGAATAGCAAGGTTAAAGGCCTTGAGGTGGTGTCATGCTGATCTTATTTATTTATTTTTTTCAGCTTTGTGAGGTTTGATTGGTGGCTCAGATGGTAAAGAATCCACCTGCAGTGCAGGAGACCTGGGTTCAATCCCTGGGTTGGGGATCCCCTGGAGAAGGGCATGGCAATCCACTCTAGTATTCTTTCCTGGAGAATCCCCATGGACAGAGGAGCCTTGTGGGCTGCAGTCCCTGGGTTGCAAAGAGTTGGACATAACTGAGAAACTAAGCACAGCACAGATCTGATTGACAGCCTCGTCCTCTTTTCCAGTGTGGGCATGAATGGTGTGTTTGTTTGCATGTATTTCTTCTGTAGTTACTAGGTATATTGGATTTTGCATGTGTGTTTATTCCGACAGCCATCTTGTACTGGAAGTGATTTGTGATTTTAAAATGTCACTAAAAAAGAGAAAGCTCAAGCAAGCACACACATGTGAAAATCTTCCTACTGTGTCTTAAAAATACAGTTATTTCATTTAAAAAATATTTTTTACTCAGCTACAGCACTGTTCTTGGCCCTTTACTGAGTGTCGAGGTCAGAGGGGTGACTAGAACCCAGCTTTCAATCTATGTAAATGCAGAGTGAAAGGAAGAAGAGGAAGAGGCGTGGATCAGCTGCACATGCTTCAAATATATTACATCAGGGGTATTACCCAGAAGAAGGTTCTGCCAAAAGCTCTTGCCTAATTAGTAATTATAATCAGGCCTCTTCCACAATAATAACTAGACTATACATTATAATGAGCAAATTCATATTCATCAGCCCATTTATTCTGCAAAACAGCCCTGTAAGGTAAGAGCTATTTTTGTCCCACTCTGCATATGGGAACTATTTTAATATTCTGAGCAGACAGTATTTATCCTTCCTGTGCACTATACGCCATACGAAAAGAACAATTGGTTGACATTTTGCTATGGCTTCTATGGGGAAGTTTGGGGCCCCAAACAACTGGGAAAACCAACCCTCCTCCCAAACCTATTGATAAGAGCTAAGGCCCACACTTTGTCAATTATATCATTGCTCTCCTAAGTATTTCCTATGTGCTAAATTGTTAAAGGCTTCCCTGGTGGCTCAGAGGTTAAAGCGTCTGCCTCCAATGCGGGAGACCCAGGTTCGATCCCTGGGTCGGGAAGATCCCTTGGAGAAGGAAATGGCAACCCACTCCAGTATTCTTGCCTGCAGAGAGAAGCCTAGTAGGTTACAGTCCACGGGGTCGCAAACAGTCGGACATGACTGAGCGACTTCACCTTCACCTAAATTGTTAAATCCTCACCATATCCTGTGAGGGAGGTGCTATTACGACTGCTCATTTTCCTAAGGCACAGAATAGTTAAGTAACTCACCAAAGGTAACACAGCTTGTTAGTTTTTAAATTTAGTTTTAAAGTATCAGGTTACAATGATTTACAATGTTAATTTCTTCTGTACAGCAAAATGATTCATATATATATATATGGCCTTTTTCATTATATTTTCCATTATTTTATAAATTTTATTTTAAAATTATTTTCAGCTTTTTATTTTAGTGCTATTACGACTGCTCATTTTCCTAAGGCACAGAATAGTTAAGTAACTCACCAAAGGTAACACAGCTTGTTAGTTTTTAAATTTAGTTTTAAAGTATCAGGTTACAATGATTTACAATGTTAATTTCTTCTGTACAGCAAAATGATTCATATATATATATGGCCTTTTTCATTATATTTTCCATTATTTTTTAAATTTTATTTCAAAATTATTTTCAGCTTTTTATTTTTATTGGAGTGCTGTTGATTAACAATGTTGTGTTAGTTTCAGGTGTACAACAAAGTGATTCAGTTTTACACATACATGTATCTGACTTAGGAAGTGACAGGTTTTGGACCCAGGCAGTCTTTCAGAGTTTACACTCCAAACCACAGGTAGGCAAACTACAGCTGTTTTTGTTCAGTCTTGAAGCTAAGCGTGGCTTGTGCCATTTTCAAGATGTTTGAAAACAAAGTCAAGGAACAATAGCATGTGATCAAGCTTAAACGGCCCACAAAGCCTAAAACATTAACTCTCTGGCCCTTTACAGAAAAATGTTACAGATGAACCAGAGAGTGTTGAACTAACCCTGAGCCAAATCTTTTCATTATTAAATTGTTATTGGAATATGATTGCTTACAATGTGGTGTTAGTTTCTGCTGTACAGCAAAGTGAATCAGCTATACTTATATATTCACTCCCTTTAGGATTTCCTTCCTGTTTGCACCACCTTCTCTGATAGCTCTGTATCCAAAGCTCATCCCAGAAGCATGTTTGATTGTGATCAGGCTTCCCTGGTGGCTCAAATGGTAAAGAATCTGCCCACAATGCAGGATATCTGGGTTTGATCCCTGGGTCGAGAATATCCCCTGGAGGAGGGCATGCAACCCACTCCAGTACTCTTGCCTGGAGAATTCCATGAACAGAGGAGCCTGGTGGGCTATAGTCCATAGGGTCACAAAGGTTCCTAGTAGTCCACGGGGTCGCAAAGAGTCGGACACAACTGAGCAACTTCACCTTACCCTTACCTTATGACCTTACATCCATGACAGCAAATATGGCATAAACCCAATCATAAGGGATAATCTTGTACAAGAGAGATTACCTTTTACTTTTCTACTTACTTTTCCTGATAAATATCCAGAAGGTACAACAGCATTTTAAAAGTATTCTCAATACTCTAGGGTGGGGAAGAAAAGAAAAAAGGGAAGATTTAATCATGATGCCACTATCTTTGCTAAAACAGACCTCCCCCCCAAAAAATCCAACATAATAAGGCATAATAATTTTCTTTCTATAAACAAGCTTTAAGGGGCTCAAGTACTAATTTTATACCTGTTACAATTAAAACTTAGGATTTGAAATTAAACCATTTTCTCCTCCCCAAAATGGGAAAGGACAATAGCAATTAGGAAGTGGACTACCATGCAGGATAAATTCTGACCCTGACTTGCACTGTCTCACATATCCAAAGGCTGTTGTTTCATTGAATTTTGTTTACTGAAACAGAATAAACTCAAGTAAATTAACCCCTTACCCTAAGAAATATTGACCCTTCCCGGTTCTCTTATATCTAAGTGCTTTACCAGGTCAGGTTTTCAGAAAAGGAGAATCACAAACTCTGACAGATTAGTTTTTGACCTATTCCGGACAACAAACCTCGAGGTCTCTTTGAGAGATTTCCTGAAGTCCGTCCACACGGTACCAAGTCCCTAGAAGACAGTCCAGGACACGCGGGGGACATTGACTCAGGTACTCGATGAGGTGTTCCATGTAAGGAGCCAAGTTACTCAGAGGAAGCAAACTGAACCAGGATCGGAATAGATACTTATCCACATTCAGCAAATATCTGTTTTCTTCCATTAGCTGGAGTAATTGTTTCCTTATACGGGAAAATTGGAACAGAAAAAAAGAGCAGCCGTGAGATCAGTAAAAGAAACAAAGTTAATTAAAATTGTTAGAAGGGATCTAGAAAGTTCTGATTAAGAAAAATAACTGAAATGCCCACAACTCGGTCAAATAAGAAGTAAACTATAATATATTAAGAATTCAGCAGGGTGTTCTTTCTGCCCCCTTCTGATGCCTATGTCAGAAGCTTTCTCTGTCTCCTTTATACTTTAATAAAACTTTATTACACACACACACACACAAAAGAATTCAGCAGCATGGATGAATTCTAAGGACAAGATGCTCAGTGAAATCAGCCACTCACAAATGAACAAACAATTTGATTCCACTTATGTGAGGTCCCTAGACAAGTCAGACTAATAGAGACAGACAGCAGAGTAGCGGGGACCAGGGACTGATGCTGGTGGGAGAACAGGCTACTGATTATCGAGAACACGGTTTCAGCTTTACAAGATAGAAGGTTCTGGAGATGAACAGAACAGAGTGAATGTACTTAACACCACTGTTGTGGGGGGATACACTTAAAATGATTAAAATTTTAAATGTAAAATTTACATCATTTTACAGTGATGTAAAATTGTAGGTTATGTATATTTTACCACAATAATAAAAAAATTCACCAAGAATTAAGCATTTTCCATACATGTATATGTATGGGTGAGTCCCTTCACTGTTCACCTGAAACCATCCCCACACTGTTAATCTGCTATACCCCAATACAAAATAAAAAGTTTAAAATCATTTTACAGTGATGTAAAATTGTAGGTTATGTATATTTTACCACAATAATAAAAAAATTCACCAAGAATTAAGCATTTTCCATACATGTATATGTATGGGTGAGTCCCTTCACTGTTCACCTGAAACCATCCCCACACTGTTAATCTGCTATACCCCAATACAAAATAAAAAGTTTTAAAAAAAAGAATTAAGTATTTTCCAGCTTTATTGAAATATGGCAGATAACACTGTAAGTTTAGGGTTGATCTGATACACTTACATCCTGCAAAATGATAACCACAGTAACAATACTTGATACCTGCATCCATTGTGTCATATAGTTCCCATTTCTTTTCTGTATGAGAATCTTTAAGATCTCATCTCTGAGCAACTTTTAAGTAAACAATATAGTATCAACTAGAATCACTATGTGGTACATTAGCTCTCCAGAATTAATTTGTCCTCAGAATACTGAAGTTTGTACTGTTTGACAAACATCATCACTTTTTCTTACCTCCCAGCCCTGGTAATCACCATTCAACTCTGCTCTTGTGAGTTTCACTTTTTTCAGATTTCACATATGTGATATCATATCTATAGTATTTGCCTTTATCTGCCTTATCCCACTTAGCATAATGCCCTCAAGGTCTATCCATGTTTTACAAGTGGCAGGATTCCCTTGCTTTCCTGACTGAATAATATTTCATCATGAACCTCTGAGCCACCAGGGAAGCCCATACATATACATATATATATATATATATATATATATACACACCATATATATGTATACACACATACACCCCAGTTCTTTATCCATTCATTTACTGACAGACGCTTAGGTTGTTTCCACATCTTGGCTATTGTGAATGATGCTGCAATGAACATAGGGTGCAGATATCTCTTTGAGATATTTATTTCATTTCCTTGGGAAATACACCCACAAGTAGGATTGCTGGATATGGCAAAAGCTCTTGGTTTAACTTTTGATGCCATTTTCCATGGTTGGTTTAACAATTTAAGAACTAAGCATGTTGATGTATGATGCCCTAGATTCTACATGAACCCAGTTCAGGGAAGGTCTTTAAATTATTCTGTTCTGTAACACTGTCCTGGACACCCAAAAAGATGACAATGTGAAAGAAAATACTGTACTGTCACAGAACTGACAGAGGCTACGAGAAACACGTGGATAAAGCTTCACTACAACTAAAGGCCACTTTTGCCTGAAAGACACAATACTTAAGACGAATGCTAGTGTTTGTCATTCTCCAGCTAAATTTCTTCTAGACAGTTGGTCTCCAAGATAAATGACCCTTGAAAGTCATTTAAAGTATATATAATTGTATAAATAATCTTAATTTGGCTTTAATTTCAAAAGATTTCATTAATAGTGAGGAAGCAATAATTTAGTTTAGCTTGCTCACTATTTCAATCCCTAAAAGCCTATCCTATTGGATTGGGGAGAGCAGGTGAGACTTGGAATAGTTTCTTTGACAAAAGACAAAGTAAATGGGGGATGTTATCTGTGCTTTGTAATAACTGCTAATATTAATTTTTATTTTTTTGTATTTTATATAAAAGTATTTATATTAAAAAGTATTTATATAAAAACTACTAATTGTATTTTTTATTTACTTTTTGTACTTAAATTTGATTTACCATTTTCCTTTTACATTTATTTAGTTTTTGTACTTAAATTTGATTTACCATTTTCCTTTTACAGACTGTGCTTTCTCTGTCTTCGCTAAAAAGTCTTTGCTTACCTCAAAATAGTACTTCACTATGTACCTACAGAGTGCAAAGCCACTGATCTTTTTCAATTCCACTTTCAGGAATTTATCTAGAGGAAATAACTGGACACAGAAAATTACAAAGAAGTGCATCAAAACATGCTTACAAAGGAAATGTGCAGAAACAATCCAATTGTCCAAGAGCAGAGAACTAGCGGAATAAAATTTGCAACACTAAGCAGTCATTACAACAGGTGTGTATTTACTGGCAAAAGTAAAATCATTCATACAATTGATACAATACACTGTTAAGTGAAAAAAGAAAGTTGGAAAACAGAATAGAACAGGATAAATGATCTATTATAGAGGCCGGGAGTAGGCGGCAATTGGACAAAACCAGACAAAAGGCACAAATTTCCAGGCATAGGTAAGTGCTAGTGACATAATGTATAACATGATAAATATAATTAACAGTACAGTGCATTATACATAAAAGTTGTTAGGAAAGTAAATCCAAAGAGTTCTCATCAAAAAGGAAACATTTTTTTCTGTTTCTTTAATTTTGCACCTATGGACGATAGGTGTTCACTAAACTTATCATTGGTCATCGTTTCCTGATTTAAGTCAAATCATTATGCTATACTTCTTCAACAGCGCTGTACTTCAATTATATCTCAATAAAATGGTAAGAAAAATAAATAATCTGTCTTTTGTGGCTTATTTTTAAATATATAAAGCACCCACATACCCACATTTGGACACAACCCTGCAAATACACAGGCCAGAGTGTATGATTATCGCTGTGGCTGCAGGCCATTTTTGTAGTTTTCCATTTCTTGCATGTTTAAAACTTTTTAAAGAAGTAATTTTAAAGGAAGCAATATATTATTTCCATCACTAGAATGAGAGGTTAGTGGACACTGGAAGTCCACTGGAGATCTTGGAAGCACAGTTATTATTCTAAAATTTACATACACAAGTGCAGGTCCAAAACTTACTGATCTGGTCTTGTTTCCCGAAACTCTGAGAAGGAGATTCCTTCAAGGGCTGCCCAGGTATCTTCAGGCTGCATGACTGAGCCCTGGGCTGGCGGGGACAGGTCCATGCAGTGGTGCAGCACAGGCAGGGCACACACCCAAAAGTCAACCTTTTTGTCCATGCACATTCGGCACAGGTTTACCAAGGACGCTCGCCAGCTAGAAAGGGGACAGAAATGGACGTGAGTCCAGGATGGCCAATGTGAGGCCTACCTGGGGGTCTGACATCCTTTAGGGAAGGGACAGCTCCTCGCACAGAGCAGGAGAGCACTCTGGGTATCTGACCAGGGAGAAACCTCAGGGCTCACTGGGCACCCAAACCGAACAGGCCCTCTTGCAGCCCCAGAGCAAACTCCCAAGGGCATCCTTCCATTCTCCATGACAGTGGGAGAAACAGAGGTTCAGAGAGGCTTGTGATCTGCAAAAGGTCCCTGGTATAGAGCGGGGGCTTGAACACAGGTCATGTAGCAACAGTAAATCTAAATACAAAGCAACTTTTTACATGTAAGTGGGGAGCCTATAAATAATACATGCCATGTTCCTTACAAACACAAGTACGTTTGCCAGCATTTCTTTTCTCTTTCAAAATTTTATTAAATTCTGGACAGGATTTAACTGGATGTTTAAAATTTGTAAAACCAAGAGGCAAGTGTCCGTTAAGACTGGATGCTCAGAGAAGGCTACCTAATATTATTCTTGAGTTCAATTCAAACAGCTGTAGAAAAAAGACCTGGGGATCATCAGAGGGTTCTGGGGAGGCGTCTCCACCCAGTGAAATATAAGTGCCTTCAGGACAGGCCACAGCCTCCACACTCCCAGTGCTCCCAGCCCTGTGCAATGGGCACAGAAGTGGCTCCTAAACTGGGAACAACAGTGGCTGAGGCCACAGTGCTTCCACAAACATCTTTGAGTCCAGCTTCATTGTCTTACTATGACCCATTCCCCCAAACACAGGCCCACAGGGCTAAGACATGATACACTTTGTATGTGTGCATGCTCAGGTGCTTCATTTATGTCCAACTCTTTGCTACCGTATAAACTGCAAGAATACTGGAGTGGGCTGCCATGCCTTCCTCCAAGGGATCTTCCAGACCCAGGGATTAAACCCATGCCTCCTGCATTAGCAGGCAGATTCTTTACCACTGCACCACAGGGGAAGTCCATGATACACCTCAAACCCTCTCAAAAGCAAGTATTCAATAGAATATGTAATAAAATGAAAAACAGTACATAGACTAGAAAAAGTCTAGACCGATAAACACTGAAATGACAATGCTGCTGCTGCTGCTAAGTCACTTTAGTCGTGTCCAACTCTGTGCAGCCCCACAGATGGCAGCCCACCAGGCTCCTCCATCCACGGGATTTTCCAGGCAAGAGTACTGGAGTGGGGTGCCACTGCCTTCTCCGAAATGACAATAGTGAGTGGTAAAATTACAGGTCATTTTTCTCTTGTATGTTTTCATCCATTCTGTGACAAGTTCTTGTTTTTATAATCAGATAGAAACCATTAGAGAGCTAGGAAATCTTTACACACACACTACCTCTGAGATGTTTCAAAGATGTGTTTCAGGTCCCTGCAAAAGGCATCTGGTGATCTGGCATCTGAGTGAAGGAGGTGACAGAGTGAGGCCAGGTCTTTTTCCAGTAAGAGGAAGTTGAATTCTTCCACTAACGAAAGGACAATCATGCCCATTCCCAATTTACTCTTCACTGGGCAGCCTTCAGGCAGAGAGTCCCCACCGGTTTCCAGAAATGGTGCCATTTTCTTTGTCAAACACTCCCATAGGTGCTTCTTCACCTGGTCCCAGGAGAAAAGGAAAACGCATAACCATGGCGTTGAACCCACCAGAGGTGTCAGGACCTGCCCGTCACTGAGCTTCATTTCCTGTGCGCTGGGTAGAGCCCTGAGGAATGAGGGGCAGGGAAATCTCTGGGGAGGAGTCACCCTCTACCTGCCTCCGCACTAAACCCTGAGCCATCCCCTTGCCCTGGGACTTTGGGAGGTACCACCAAGTGGTACATCCAGAGGCCTCAGCATGCTGGAGAGGATCTCAGGTTGGGGTCCTGAGCCTTGTAAGAGTTCACTAGTCATCTCAGATGTGGCTCCAGATCTGTCTGAAAAATGCTTAAGCCAAACCACACAGTAGCTGGAGATGCCATGGAGGAGGATGCCAGTCTTCTTGTCGTGGAGGGAAAGGGCAGGTGAGGAGGTAAGATCAGTAGGGGGCAGGTGGGGAGGCGGGACCAGGTAGTGGAGGGGAAGGGTGGGACCAGTCATGGAGGTGGGTCTAGAGGAGTTGAAACTGAAAGTGTTGGTCCCTCAGTCGTGTCCTACTCTCTGTGACCCCACGGACTGTAGCCTGCCAAGCTCCTCGGTCCATGGGATTTTCCTGGCAAGAAAACTGGAGTGGGTTGTCATTCCCTTCTCCAGGGCATCTTCCCAACCCCAGGATTGAACCCAGGTTTCCTGCAATGCAGGCAGATTCTTTACCATCTGAGCCTCCAGGGAAGCCCTGGTGAGGACGTGGGAGGAGTCAAAAAATGAGGACAAAGAATCCCATAGAGGTGGCACTAGGAGACAAGAGGCTGAAATAGCCTGCCCCCATCCATCCCCATCCACTGAGTCTTGGAGTCATCTGGCCACTAGATGGTGAGGTGATGCTGACTGCCCAGGAGACAGAAAAGGGAGATGTTGCTGACACCCCTAGTACCTGCTTCTCTTCATACTGTAGAGCAACCCATGGCTGTTCTTCTCCTTCATAGATCGTGGGCACACGAATGACATAATAGAACTGCTGGAACTGGGTGAAAAAGTTCTTTAAATTGATGGCATTCCAGGTTTCAAGAATGCTGAAGATGCGATCCAGCATGACTGCAGCTGAGATCTGCTTCCCTTTCACCAAATGTCTCCTCGTACCATCTGTTAGACGATTAATCCATGTCTGAATTGTCCCAGGGGGCTTCATACAAATTATATCATCGTACTGATGCCAGTCTAAGAGTAAAGAGAATATTATATTATACATAGGGGTATTGAAACCCACTAGACCTGAACACTCCACCCTGGAAGGTTGATCTTAACCAGAAGAAACAGATGAAGGAATCAAAGAAGGGAATGAAGGGGCCAAAGAAGGGAAGAAAGACAGGAAAATTATAGAATGTGGTAAACAGAACGCAGCCAGCACTCACTCCATCTGGGTACCCAGATGCAGATGAGCAACGTGGGGCCTGACCCCAGGGGTAGCACAGATGTTTAGGACAAGTAACCAAGACACCCTGCAACTACCCTGAAAGTACTTGAAACATGCCTTTGTTGAACTGGATGGCTCAGCATACTTGGTACGTGAGTTCCATAGAAAATTACCACATGAAGGTCAAAAATTTCTTACTGAAACTGCATCACTCATTAGGAAGTGTGCACCATTTTGGTATGCTACTTGGTGCAAGGGCTCATTTCCTCTGTCCTGGGAACAGTGGTAACCATCTCAGGAAGGATGGTACAAGTCACACAGCAGACAAAATAGTACTCAGCATGGGGCCAGGGCTGAGCTCATGGCTGCTCTTATAACCATCTGAAATGATGTGAGTGCAGACCTAGAAAACCCAGGAAAATCAATTGTCAACTAATCAGAAGGCAAAGAGGTCAGTAAGACACCAGAGGCAACACAAGTGCATAAAAATAGCCGTGAAAATCAGAAAATCAAGCCTCTGAACAAGCCTCCTGCTTCTTGTTGCCCAGCCTGTTGTCTTTGCTGGAAGGCCCTGCTCATACATCCCTGCCCCATCCCAGCCCTGCCCAACGATAACTCGGGATCACTATTTGGATCTGACCTCAAGCGTCAGCTCCTGCAGAAGCTTTCCCTGCTCCAAACATTCTTTCAGAGAAAAGGTGAGTGAAAGCTGCTGGCCTGGGACGGCTAGTGCCATGGAGGTGGAGGAAGGGCCAGTCAGGGTCCTAGGCCTGGGACACCCTCGACCCCAGGACAGTGGGGCAGGGAGGGACATTAATGGTCTTGGTCTCAAAGAATCTACTAGAAGATTAGAAATAAAATATTTAAGTTCCAACCTCATAGAGAAAAGAGAAAAAATCCAAAAGCTAGAAAAAGCACAAAAAAGAACAAGGAAAACAAGATAGATAGAAAGATAAGGTAATTTGTCAAAAGTGAGTCTTCCACTGATAGTCACAGTTCATGCCAATGGGCTAAATTCATCCATTAAAGATGATCAGACTGGGAATTCCCTGGTGG
>SJYX01003456.1:87204-102899 GCA_006410675.1 Oreotragus oreotragus
CAGCCATCTCATCCTCTGTTGTCCCCTTCTCCTCCTGCCCCAAATCCCTCCCAGCATCAGAGTCTTTTCCAATGAGTCAACTCTTCGAATGATGTGGCCAAAGTACTGGAGCTTCAGCTTTAGCATTATTCCTTCCAAAGAAATCTCAGGGTTGATCTCCTTCAGAATGGACTGGTTGGATCTCCTTGCAGTCCAAGGGACTCTCAAGAGTCTTCTCCAACACCACAGTTCAAAAGCATCAATTCTTCAGCGCTCAGCCTTCTTCACAGTCCAACTCTCACATCCATACATGACCACTAGAAAAACCATAACCTGGACTAGATGGACCTTAGTCGGCAAAGTAATGTCTCTGCTTTTGAATATGCAATCTAGGTTGGTCATAACTTTTCTTCCAAGGAGTAAGCATCTTTTAATTTCATGGCTGCAGTCACCATCTACAGTGATTTTGGAGCCACAAAAATAAAGTCTGACACTGTTTCCACTGTTTCCCCATCTATTTTCCATGAAGTGACGGGACCGGATGCCATGATCTTCATTCTCTGAATGTTGAGCTTTAAGCCAACTTTTTTCACACATATCAATCAAATTTACAAAGAGCAAATTTTAAAAGCAGCAAGGGAAAAGCAACAAATAACACACAAAAGGATTCCCAGAAGGATAAAAGCTTATCTTTCAGTAGAAACTCTTCAGGCCAAAAGGGAATGGTGGACATACCAGCTTCAACAAATGTTAAAGAATCTTCTTTAGACAGGAAACACAGAAGAGGTTTATAAACTTGAACCCAAAACAATGAAATAAATGGCAATGGGATCAAACTTATCAACACTTACCTTAAATGTAAATGGGTTGAATGTACAAACCAAAAGACAAAGACTGGCTGAATGGATACAAAAACAAAACCTCTATATATGCTGTCTAAAAGAGACCCACCTCAAAACAAGGGACACATACAGGCTGAAAGTCAAGGGCTGGAAAGATATTTCATGCAAATGGAGACCAAGAAAGCAGGAGTAGTAATACTCATATCAGATGAAATAAAGGCCATGAAAAGAGACAAAGACACTATATAAGTATTGATCAAAGGATCAATCCAAGAAGAAGATATAACAATTAAAAATATATATTCACCCAACACAGAGGAATTGAAATATGTAATGCAAATGCTAACCAGTATGAAAGGGGAAATTAACAGTAACACAATAATAGTGGGAGGCTTTAATACCCACTCACACCTATGGATAGATCATCCAACAGAAAATTAGCAAGGAAACACAAACTTTAAATGATACAATGGACCAGTTTTAGACCTAATTGATATCTATAGGACATTTTACCCCAAAACAATGAATTTCACTTCTTTTTAAATGGACACAGAACAGTCTCCAGGATAGCCCACATCCTGGGCCATAAATCTAGCCTTGGTAAATTCAAAAAAATTGAAATCATTCCACACATCTTTTTTGATCACAACACAGTAAGATTAGATGTCAACTAACAGGGGGAAAAAAAAACTATTAGAAATACAAACATATGTAGGCTAAATAACACTCTTCTGACTTAACCAACAAATCATGGAAGAAAACAAAAAAGAAATAAAAAATGCATAGAAACAAGTGAAAATGAAAATGTGACAACCCAAACCCTATGGGATTCAGTAAAAGCAGTGCTAAGGGGAAGGTTCTTACCAATACAAGCTTACCTCAAGAAAAAAGAGAAAAATCAAATAAATTGCCTAACTTTATATATAAGCAACTAGAAAAAGAAGAAATAAAGAACCCCAGGGTTAGTGGAAGGAAAGAAACAATAAAAATTAGGGCAGTAATAAATGAAAAAGAAGCAAAGGAGACTGTAGCAAAAATAAAACTAAAAGCTGGTTCTTTGAGATAATAAATAAAATAGACAAACCATTAGCCAGACTCATCAAGAAACAAAGAGAGACAAATCAAATCTACAAAATTAGAAATGAAAATGGAGACAACACAGCCCACAACACAGAAACACAAAGAATCATGAGACTACTATCAGCAACTATATGCCAATAAAATGGACAACGTGGAAGAAATGGATGAATTCTTAGAAAAGTATAACCTTTCAAAATTAAACCAGGAAGAAATAGAAAATTTTAACAGACCCATCACAAGCATGGAAATCAATATTGTAATAAAAAATCTTCCAACAAACAAAAGCCAAGGACCACATGGCTTCACAGGTGAATTCTACCAAAAATTTAGAGAAGAGCTAATATCTATCCTACTCAAACTGTTCCAGTAAATTACAGAGCAAGGTAAACTTCCAAACTTATTTTAACAGACCCATCACAAGCATGGAAATCAATATTGTAATAAAAAATCTTCCAACAAACAAAAGCCAAGGACCACATGGCTTCACAGGTGAATTCTACCAAAAATTTAGAGAAGAGCTAATATCTATCCTACTCAAACTGTTCCAGTAAATTACAGAGCAAGGTAAACTTCCAAACTCATTCTATGAGGCCACCATCACCCTAATACCAAAACCAGGCTACAGGCTAATATCACTAATGAACATAGAAGTAAAAATCCTCAACAAAATTATAGCAAACAGAATCCAACAACATATTAAAAGATCATACATCATGACCAAATAGGCTTTATCCCAGGGATGTGAGGAATCTTCAATATTCACAAATCAATCAATGTGATACAACACATTAACAAATTGAAAGATAAAAACCATATGCTTATCTCAATTGATGCAGAGAAAGCCTTTGATAAAATTCAACGCCCGTTTATGATAAAAACTCTCCAGAAAGCAGGCATAGAAGGAACATACTTCAACATAATAAAAGCTATATATGNGCCATGATCTTCGTTTTCTGAATGTTGAGCTTTAAGCCAACTTTTTCGCTCTTTCACTTTCATCAAGAGGCTTTTTAGCTCCTCTTGGGTGGTGTCATCTGCCTGTCTAAGGTTATTGATATTTCTGCTGGCAATCTTGATTCCAGCTTGTGTTTCTTCCAGTCCAGCGTTTCTCATGATGTACTCTGCATAAAAGTTAAATAAGCAGGGTGACAAAATACAGCCTTGACGTACTCCTTTTCCTATATGGAACCAGTCTGTTGTTCCATGTCCAGTTCTAACTGTTGTTTCCTGACCTGCATACAGATTTCTCAATTAAGTCGCGTATGCTGATTTACCAAAAGGAACCTGGAACTCTGTCCTAAGCACAAGGAACAAGAAATTAAGACAAGTTCCTCCCCCATAAAACTGATGGTTTACTGGGAGAGAAAGACTAAAAACAGATGGTTTTAGCTTGTTAGTAGGACTTGGAGGTTTCCAGCAAAGAGGTGCAGGTTGAGTCTGAAAGTCACTGACAGTTAAGAAGGCAGTTTCATCAATTGGCAAAGATTATTGGGACCTGTGCATCTGAACGTGGCCAAAGCCACAGGCTACCTTCTAGGTTGACTGGCCCACCCAGAATCAAAGCTTATGCTTGGCTAGAAGACCCCCACATGACTGGCCCTCAGTCTGTCAACCTCATCCTACCCTAGTCCTACCCTGGCCTCCAGGATCAATCCTGTTTTTTAATTTCTGTACTTTAGGATGTTTTAGCATTTGGGGGGGACCTTGCTCATCCTGGAGAGACTGCCCCTCCCAGGGTTAATAATACCCAGAGAGAGGTGGTGACTCCCCACAAGCACATTTTTCATCTGCCAATCAACCAACATGGAGCTCCTCCCTCCACCCACGGCCCATCTCCTTTATCAAACTCTCCCTCCAAGCCAACATTTCCAGCTTCAAATCACCACAGGGCCAAGTACAGGACATCAGCCCAGAGTCCACCAAGAGCATTCACACTCAATTCTGAACTTCTTCAAACATGCCTGCCCTGCCCAACAAGGCAGGCCCGGGACCACTTTCTCCCCTTGCTCCTTCTATCTCCCCTGCAGCCCTTCAGGCATGGCCCCTCCTCCTGGGAGCTGTGAGGAACTCTGACCTCCCATGTCATCACTAGTCCCACAGTCAGGGCACCTCGGGCTTCTGGTTCGCTCTTTCGCCAGACACCTCCTTCACTTTTCACTCTGTCCTCTGCCCCACATCCCTCGACAGACAACCTGGACACTCCCAGTAGAAAGCAAACCTACGCAGCCCTGCACCTGCTTTATCTTGTTCCTCAGAAACCGTCAACTAAACGCCTTTTATTTTCTCTTCCCTCTGGGAAGGAAGTCTCTGTTTTCTTCACTGCTGCATCCACAGTGTCTAGAAGCATCCCTGAGCCCCGGTAGGTGCCTAAATGCTTCTATCTCATTATATAAATTCCTCAGAAAGTCCCGTGTCTCCCTGCAGCACTGGCATGTTTCCTCNGGAAGGAAGTCTCTGTTTTCTTCACTGCTGCATCCACAGTGTCTAGAAGCATCCCTGAGCCCCGGTAGGTGCCTAAATGCTTCTATCTCATTACATAAATTCCTCAGAAAGTCCCGTGTCTCCCTGCAGCACTGGCATGTTTCCTCTGCCCCGGGACACACCCATCTCAGTCAGGTCTGTGATCAGACCCAAAAACAAAGGGTTTTCTACCAAACTATTAGTGAAATGAAAATCAAAACTACAATGAGATATCAGCTCACACCAGCCAGAATGGCTGTCATTTAAAAAAAAAAAATCCACAAACAATAAACTCTGAATATGGGTGGAGAAAGGGAACCCTCCTACACTGTTGGTAGGAATATAAATTGGTACAACCATTATGGAGGACAGCATGGAGGTTCCTTAAACTAAAAATAGAGCTACCATATGATCCTGCAATCCCACTCCTGGGCATACATCTGGAGAAAAACATGATCCGAATGGAAAAATGCACCCGTGTTGACTGTGGTACTGTTTACAATAGAGAAGACGTGGAAGCAACCTAATGTCTGTTAACAGAGGAATGGATAAAAAAAGCTGTGTTACATACATACAATGAAATATTACTCAGCCATTAAAAAGAATGCAGTAATGCCATTTGCAGCAACATGGATGGATCTAGAGAGCGTCGTACTGAGTGAAGTAAGTTAGACAGAGAAGGAGAAATATCATGTGGCATCTCTTATATAATGAATCTAAAAAGAAATGATACAAAGGAACTTACTTACAAAATAGGAAGAGACTTAGAAAACGAACTTATGATTGCCGGGGGAAGGGAGAGTAGCTTGGCATGGTCATGTACGCACTGCTATGTTTAAAATGGACAGCCAATAAGGACCTATGGTATAGCACATGGAACTCTGCTCAATGTTATGTGGCAGCCTGGATGGGAGAGGAGTTTGGGGGAGAATGGACACATGTATATGGATGGCTGACTCCCTTCACTATTCACCTGAAATTATCACAACATTGTTAACTGGCTTTGCTGCTGCTGCAAAGTCACTTCAGTCGTGTCCAACTCTGTGCGACCCCATAGACAGGGGCCCACTGTCTCTGGGATTCTCCAGGCAAGAACACTGGAGTGGGTTGCCATTTCCTTCTCCAATGCATGAAAGTGAAAAGCGAAAGTGAAGTCACTCAGTCGTCCCCAACTCTTAGCGACCCCATAGATTGCAGCCTACCAGGCTCCTCCATCCATGGGATTTTCCAGGCAAGAGTACTGGAGTGGCTTTACCACAATACAAAGTTCAAAAGAAAAAAAAAAGAGAGTTTTGACATCTGATTTGCAATTTGCCTTTCTGCTCTTTATCTCACTTTCTCCTTTTTTTTTTTTTTTAAATCTATTTGATGGTGCTTTTTATAAGGTGCTTCAAAACCCTTAGAATAAGATTCAGATTTCACACAGGCAACTTAGTTCTCTCAATACATATCAATGGGGCCACATGAGTGTCTGGCCCCTCACAGGTCTACAGGCAAGGCACAAGGCTAAACTTTTCCTTGATAAAAATCAAGTCTATATATATATATGTTACATATTTATGTATTCCTCATTACTATGGTCTGTCACTCTGAACTCATTAGTCAGGAATATGTACACTGAAACTAAACACTACTGATTAGGAATCCAGACCTGGATCACAACCTCTGGGTGTGGGCAGTGGATGGGGATGGTTGGGAGGAGACCCCAATACTTCTGATGATGTCTTTGTTGACAATGGATGGTAGGGGATGAGTATCCACTAAGATAATCCTGCATCTGTGTTATAAATACTCTGTAGGGTGGGTGTAATATTTAATTAAAACATTTGTTAAGTACAGAGTTTACTGACTTGGAAGGGATGCTAGAGACTTTCTGGGNATGAGTATCCACTAAGATAATCCTGCATCTGTGTTATAAATACTCTGTAGGGTGGGTGTAATATTTAATTAAAACATTTGTTAAGTACAGAGTTTACTGACTTGGAAGGGATGCTAGAGACTTTCTGGGGACTGACTGTCCTGTCACTGGATCGGGTAGGGGTCACAAAGCTGTACACACAGCAGAACAAATCCAGGGGGTTCTACCCTGAAGGCCTGTGCATTTCATTCAATACCAATTATACCTCAGTTCAAAGGCTGTATACCAGCTCTAAATGCATACATACAGGCTACTCCTATTTCTGCCTAGAGAGAATTAGTGAGAAAAAAGTAACAGTTTGCTACTTCTTGGAGGGAAGGTGGGTTAGTCAGAAAACATGTCTGATCTTATATTTTATAATGAGCGTCCTCAGAGAGCAGAGAGATCTCAGTTTTGGGAGGGCAAGGCGGCCTTGTTCACTCGCCTGAATACTGGGTCAGGAGCATACGGAGGGGTGGGGTGCGTGCTGTGGACCCTGAAAAGGCACATATAGCAGGAAGTGAGGGTGACAGGTAAGAACACTGACCAGTTGGACAGAAAGTCTGTGAAGGTTTTGACAAAGGCTGAAGGGTTAGAGGCTAAGTGGGCCTGCAGCTCTGCCCAAACTCCCAGGGGTCCTCTGCCTCATTCTGCACTGACAATGATTGGGATAGAGTAGGATAGTTAGTTTTGGAGTCACTCTAGCAGATTAGGAATGTAAAAGGAATTTTACAGGAGTTTGGGAAAAACTGTTGTAGGCTAATGACTACTTAAGAAAAGAATCCAGTAACCTAGCAACAATCTATACTCTCTTGAAGGAAGACCAAGCATCCAAGCATCATGCACATTCAGGCCACAAGTTCTGATAATTAAAACACAAGACAGTAGATATCGTATCTGAATCTTGTTACATGAAGTCAGGGAGTTAAGGTCCTTGAAGAGTAGCATTTTGTAGCAAAGACAGGAACATGGGTAAAGGGGGAAAGAAACTAAATGAAAGAGGACATTATACTGAAACTTAACCGAGCCCAAGCTCATTCTCCTGGCTGCACTGACAGGTCAGTAAATTGGGAGCTGAGCTGTTGGAACAAGGAATAATGATTTTAATCGGAAGGTTAGCAGACTGAGAAGATGGCAGCCTAGCGTCTCAAAAAATCATCTTACCACAGTCCAAATTCAGGCTCCTTTTATACACAAGAAGGGGGGGGGAGGAGCCCACTTAGGCACTGACCAATGGCTGAGCAGGACCACTACGGTCGCTGGTTTGACACGTGCTAAGTTGCTTCAGTCGTTGTTCCATTCTTTGCAACCCTGTGGACTGTAGCCCACCAGGCTCCTCGGTCCATGGGATTCTCCAGGCAAGAATACTGGAGTGGGTTGCCATGCCCTCCCCCAGAGGATCTTCCCAACCCAGGGACTGAACCCACGTCTCTTCTGGCTCCTGCACTGATAGGCAGGTTCTTTGCCACTAGCGCCACGGTCACTGGTTGACAGCTGCTCACTAACAGTCACTTGTTTCAGGGAGGGGCCCACTTTGACATTGAACAGTGGCTGAGCAGGACCACTAACTGGTCCCTGATCGACAGTTGTTTGTTTCGGGGGAGTGGGAAAGCACTGAGGCACCAACCAGTGACTGAGGGGGGCTGCTATAGCTCCTGCCTGCCTCACCACTATTCCGCCTTGAGTAGAAGGTGCGACACCAGAAAGCAGCCAGGTCTGAAGAAGTACCTGGTGGCCCTCACAGTGTCCTCCAGCTCTCAGTGGAGTGATACGCCCAAGCGGCAGAGACTGCGGTCGATGGGATGGCAGTCTAAGGTGGCAGGTGCCATGGGCTCAGCCCACTGCTCGCTTCAGCGGTCAGATCATGAAAATGAGATGACCTGGGAGCTGGTGTCCCCAGAGCAGAGCTTCCACCTGTCCACTTTCACAGCAGATGCCTTCCCAGGTGGCATTCGTGGTAAAGAACCTGCCTGCTGATGCAAGAGACATGAGAGATACGGGTTCCATCCCTGGGTCTGGAAGATCCCTTGGAGGAGGGCATGGCAACTCACTCCAGCATTCTTGCTTGGAGAATCCCTTGGACAGGGGAGCTTGGTTGGCTATAGTCCATAGCGTCACAAAGAGTCAGACATGACTGAGGTGACTTAGCATGCACGTATGGGTGGCAGGTACAGGGTTCCTTCTGGTGGGCTAGTGGGTTAGGCGTGGCTGCCTAGAAAGGTGTGATAGAGCAGTTCCTGCCTTAAGGGCACCAGGGAGAGAGGAGGGAAGAGCCCAACACACTTTGGGTTCCGGTTTGGGCTGGGGAGGCTGCTATTACAAACCTTGAGACGAATTGCCATATTTTAGTATATGTTACCACCCTATTGCTAACATACATATGATTTAAATAAAGCCATGATAGTCCCAGTTAGACCATATAGAGTCAAAGGAAGAACTAATGATGTAATCCTTGATATCTACTCAAAAATGAGGAAGAAGGTGGTCTTCTCCCCTCTCCACTTTTGCTTTGATTATAAAAATGAAGCCCTCTTTGTTCTTGGGGTGACGCTCCCTTGCCTGCCTGCTTGTATCTGTCACAAGTGTTCTAGGCTAATAAATTCATTCTTTGTCTATCACTTTGCCTCATGGTGAATAATTTCAGTGATGAGACAAAAGAACCTGAGCTTCAGTAGGTCCTGACACAAGGTGAGCGGTTTTAATTAAGACAGTGAGTCTGGACCTCTCTTGTGGTCCCGTGGTAAAGAATCCACCTGCCGATGCAGAAGATGCAGGTTTGATCCCTGGTCCAGGAAGATTCCCTATGCCGAGTGGAAACTAAGCCTGTGTCCTGCAAGTACCGAAGCGCACACACCTAGAGCCGGTGCTCCACAACAGCAAAGCCACCACGACAAGCCCATGCACTGCAGCAGAGCAGGCACTGCTCACCGCAACTGGAGAGGGCCCACACCGCAGCAAAGACCCCGGGCAGCCAATTAAAAGAGAGAGAGAAAGCCCGCACCGCAGCAAAGACCCAGGGCAGCCAATTAAGAGAGAGAGAGAAAGCCCGCACTGCAGCAAAGACCCAGGGCAGACAATTAAGAGAGAGAGAGAGTGGGTTCAAGTCCTCTCCTAAGTCAGGGATCATGGGTTGAAGTTCCATCATGGACACAAGTCCCAATCCGAGTTTGGGCTGGGTTTAAGTCCCATCTGAGAAAAAGCGTGGTTTCATTAGAAAGTACTGTGCCAATTCAGGAAGGACAGTGTCACCTTTCCACTGGCATCTGATCAAGCACTTCCTTCTAGCAAACAGGCACTGCCCAAGCTCCTTCTCTGCAGCCATCCTTCCTTCCATCTTTGGACCCAAGTAACCTTCCTCAGCTTCAGTCTCCTCTTTTGTAGAACTTGGATGACACACGTGGACAGTACTTTGATGGGGGAAGAGAGATGGGGGGGCGGTCCATCCATAAACATAAGGCAGGCTTTGCAGAAGCAACAGGAGAAAAAAATCTGGGATGAGAACTAGAAATATCACATTGACCCCCAGCCTGACAAATTCCAACTAGCCATGTCATCATTAGGACCAGTGCCAGCTTCTCAATTACACACTATACACTTGCAAAAAGGAACAAAGTCTCCACAGTAGGGACTGCCGAGGAGGAAGAGAGGGGCCATCAGGAAAAAGATGTGGCAAGAATCTCTACTAAGGGCACCACGAGAATCCTGGATTTGCTGAGAATGGGAAGTTCAAGGGACTCCTGGAGTCTTGGAGAGATGCTCAGACCACCCCTTGTCCTGCCAGCTGCCTGGCGCCCTGCTCCCACTTCCCAACTCCAGGAAATGATCCCTTGAACCTCCTGTTCTCAGTCGAGTAGTTCCAGCAGGATTAACTCTACTCCAGCTGCAGGGTCAGCACAGCACCCTGGCTTGTTAGGAATGGGTACGTATCCCAGTTAGAGCCACTGAGATTTGAGGACAGCTTCCCCTGGGGAAGAGATGCTTCCTCTTTCTTCTCTGAAAGCCCCCCAAAGAGGCATTCTCTTATCCCTCTGAACAACGCAGTGGGAGGTGGGTAACCTGTGGAAGGGTCCAAGGTGTTGGAGACTGTTGAGAGGCCAAGGAGCTAACTGACATGAGGAAGGCGGTGCAAAAACAGAGAGAGATACCTGGACTTCAGGAATATCAAGGTGCCCGGATTAAACTGTCTGCAGGTAGATGCCCGGATTAAACCTTGCTTGCAGTTAGGTCTACCCAAAGTCTTCTCAGTTACATGAGTGACAAATTCCCTTTATTGTATTAATCTAAACTGGGGTTTCAACTGTTTGCAAGCAAGAGATTTCTAATGGTTAAAACAAACCTCAAAGTAGGTTGTTTCCTTTATACAGAAGCCCCAAATAAGTCAAGGCAATCAATGTTCTAACAACTTTGGTGGCATAAGATGTCAGGCTCTGGTAGATACACTTGGGCCACAACATCCTCAGGGCTCCAGACCTCTACACTGTGGCACAGTCCAGGAGGATTCCTCTGTGACACATGCCCAACCCTCTGATTACTACAGAAGGTAGTGGAGGCTTTGGATCCCATGAGCAGGTGCCAGCTGCCCTCCCCATGGAAGCTGGATCATGCCTGCCTTCTAGAAGAAGAGGTGCTGTCAGCAGGGAAAAAATCAAGGAAGTACATGCCATAATGAGGGAGGTGACCCTGCAGAACCAAGAGGGTCTGGGAGGTGTGGCTGTGTAAAGACGGCAGTAAATGAAAGATGGACCCCTGGAGGGACATGACCCAGTTCCTGGAAGACAGCGATTATGGGAAGGGATGACAGGATGATAATAGCCCAACATGTGGACCCCAACCATATCCCAGCCCCCAACAGCAGACTGGCAGACATTACCACACACCTGAGGCCGGCAGCCACCAGCCAAACCCTCTTTTTAATAGAAGCAAACCTGGGAACCTAAAAACATAATGGAAATGAACTTATTGACAAAACAGAAATAAACCCACAGACATAAAAACAAACATGGCTATCAAAGGTGAAAGGGGGAAGGGATAAATTAGAAGTTTGGGATTATCAGATATACACTACTATACATAAAGCAGATCATCAGCAAGAATTTACTGAGTAACCCAGGGAATTATATTCAATATTGTGTAATAAGCTATAATGGAAAAGATTCTGAAAAAGAATATATATGTAACATATATATATTTAACACACGTATAGGTGTATAGTATCACTTTACTATACACCTGAAGTATTGTAAATCAACTACACTTCAATTTTAAAAATTGTAATAAAATAAGTAAATAAAACCAAATAACCGAGCAGCAACAGGGCAGTCTCTGGACGCTGATCATGTGCTCGGCTATCGCCCCCCTTGAGGAGAACTCTCCCACATTTACTGCCCACTTATCCCTTTCTCATGGGAACTGCCTTTTACATCTTTCACCCACTGTCCTGTTAGTACATGGATGTCTTATTTCTTTGAAAGAACTAGTTAGGTATTCCAGTTGTAAACCCTTTGTTATCATATGTTGCAAATCGTTTCTAACCATCTGCTTCTCCATATCATTGCTGAATGGTCTCCTCTAACCCAGAATCTGGAATATTTTATGCATCCCTATCTGCATTTAAGGGGTTGTTTTGGTGAGGCTCTGGAATATCTACATAATTTTATAAATAGTCACCTATATTTTCTAGAACTTTCAGGGTGTCTTTTACATTAGTCAACCAACCTGTTATATATCTTAGGGTTTACTATGAGTAAAGAAGGGCTTCCCTGATCTGATGGCTGAGTGGTAAAGAATCCATCTGCCAATACAGGAGATGTGAGTCTGATCCTTGGGTCGGGAAGATCCCCTGGAAAAGGAAATAGTAACTCCACTCCTGTATTCTTGCCTGGGAAATCCCATGGACAGAGGAGCCTGGCAGGCTATAGTCCATGGGGTCACAAATGAATTGGATGGGACTTAGCGACTAACCAACAACAAGGAGAAAAGAATCATTTTTTCCAAATGGTGAGCCACCGTTCAAATGCCCCTTACTTAAAACAGTGTTGCTCTCTGATACATGATACCACCTTTATCACCTGCTCAGCTGTCATGTATACTCACATCTGCATCTAGATGTTCTATGTCAACTTTCCCTAATGGGTCTCTGTTACTCCATTAGGATGTTCTGTTGCTTTATATTGCTGTGCTTATAGCTTACAACACATGTTGATGTCAAATCTCCCATGTATTGTAGTTTTCTACATTCTTTATAGGAACTCTCACCAATTTATACTCCAGATGGACTTTTAGTGTCTTTTATCAATTTGCAAAAACAAAACAAAGCCACTGGAAGCAATAATACTTTTACATATTAATTGACCAACTGGGTGTATACATCTGAGGAAAGAACTGACATCTTTACAGTATTAAACCTTCCTTTTGAGAAAATCTATTTGCAGCTTGCTTTTCCTGTTTTTAGATCAGGAAGGGGCTCTCCACATCCGCTCCATATTTTCTATCAGTGCTCACGCACTGCTGTCCTCTGTATTTACAAGGTGCTTTTGGGTTTCTGTTTTTTCTTGCACCACATGGCTGGTGAGATCTTAGTTTCTAGACCACCAGGGAATTCCCAAAGTGCTTCTGCTCTGAACTAACCAATAGATCGAAGCCCAGAGGCAAGACCACACCTCATTTACAGCCTTCCACCGGGCACCGAGTGCCCCCACATGCAGCAGCTGCTCAATAAATCTTTGTTAAATGACTCAATGGCCATCTTACTCAGGAAAAGTCACCATTCTGTGAAAGGATGATAGTTAAACACATTACTCTTCAGTGTCTGAAGCCTCACTGCTTTTCCTCACAAGCAAAATTACTTCCATTACATATATTAGCTAGTTGCACTTTTGATATTATTAGTAAAAACCCTCAAGACTCACAAATGCTATAGACAATGAAAGAAGTCAGGACTAAATTCAGCAGGCTTCCACGGCACAAGCAGGGTTCAGAACACGAGCCCATAATCTCAGGTGCTGGCGACTGCAGGGGCTGGGTGCATTCTCCAAGCCTTAGTAGAGGTTCAGCCTAGACCCCCACCAGTCTGGTCCCAGCCTCTAAGGGAGATCCAGGCCCCCTGCTCTTCTCCATGAAGAGAATCTTATATGGCCTGTGGAGCGTTCAGGGTAAGTTTCCCATGTGCCAAAGGAGATAGCGACACAGGAAATTAAAAGATGGATGGAAAAGTAGGGTTGGGGGCCAGAGGGGCTTCCCCGGTGGCTCGGGGGCAAAGAATCTGCCTGCAGTGCAGGAGATACGGGCTCAGTCTCTGGGCTGGGAAGATTCCCTGGAGCAGGAAATGGCAACCCGCTTCAGTGTTCTTGCCGGGAAAATCCCACGGACGGAGAAGTACATGGGGCACTCACAGCACGGGGAGCACACGCAATAAAGCTGAAACCCAACATCAGCAGAACATCCTCAGAGTCACGAGAGCGAAAACCCACAGGCATGGCTACTGTGTCCACCAGCCGGGGTAGGAGTGGAAAAAGCCTCCCAACAGCCACCTGCAGCATCAGAGAGGGTGTGGGGCTCGGTTCCATGCAAGCCTTGGCAGGGAGCATCGTGGGCCGCTATTAACGCCAACTACCTGCTCAGAGTCTGGAGAGCACGTGTCAGTGACCTCAAACAGGGTTGCATCTTCTTTTCTTCTTTTGCAGGCAGAGTAACTAGCAGCTTCCAGCTCATCGGATGTGGAGGTGCCATCTGCCGCATCTACAAAACCCTCAGACACAACTTCCTGTTGAAACATGATCCCTTTCAGACAGAGCAGGGTGACCACAGGCACTGCTCCATCAGGGTCTAAGGGACCCCTAACTCAAACCCAAGTGGGGACACTCTCGAGTGAGGATCAAACCAGCTCCCCAGGCCCCTTGGCATCCAGGCTCAGCAGACACAGGATCCCTGGTGTAGGGAACAAAAGAAAGGGTTCTGCGGGTGGCAGGCAGAGCAAATCCATGCAAGCAAGCTGCCCCATGTTAGAGCTGATGTCTGAAAGCCTTGGCACATCCGACCTTCCGTACAAGCAGGCCTGGAGCTTGGTTCTCTAAGCTCCATCCCAATGCCCAGGCCAGTACTTCCACACAGATGCAGCTGTGGGGACATTCCTGGAGGAGCAGGTAGCCCAGCATCTGAGGCCAGGCCTCAAGGGGGCTTTTGGGGATGGGAGCATACAGCGTAGTGACCAATCTCTCTGGATGGCACACCCCAGGGATCACAGAGCCAGCCCTGTGCCATCCCTTCCTCCATCAAAGGAAGCAGTGAGGACCAGTGGGATCACCACGGGGCCCCAGGCCACCGAGGGGAACAGGACAGGACAGGGAACAGGGGAGTTGGGCCCAAAGCCAAGGCCTGGCTCCTGCACTGCAGCTGCTGCAGGTGAGCAGAGAAGTCCATTAGGCCCTTGGGCACAGGTCGGGGGGATACCTGGGGCCTCCCACATGGGGGCCTCATCGCCAGTACTGCACCCAAGTGGAGGGAAGACAGGAAAGGTCGAGAGCCTCTGACTGTTGAGGGGGGCAGGCAGTCAGTGTGGAAAGGGAAGGGGAGTTCTTTGAGGGGCACTTGGAAAGGCCCAGTGAATGAGATGGGTACAATGGCAGCCCAGGTGCAAAGCTCATCCCAGTCAGAGCCAGGTACCCAGGCCAGCTCCCAGCAGGAAATCAAGGCCAGGACCAAGGTGACACTGGAAGGAACCACAGGCTCAGTCAGCACCTTCAGCCTGACTCCCTGGCTCCATTCTGTGCTCCTCTTCCTCACGGTAGATGTAAAATATTTTTAAATTTTGTTGCTATGCCACACTGCAAGGCATATGACAGCTTAGTTCCCTGACCAGGGATCAAACCCTTGCCCCTTGCACTGGAAGGGGGAATTTAACCACTGGACCACCAGGAAAGTTCCTCCCTCACATCTTAAATATTTGGCGAAAATAACAGCTGGAGGCCACAGTACTTTCTGCTATATGGAAGATACAAATGACATTCTCCAGGGTGGAATATTCAGGTGGACGCCAACATTTGGCTAGGACTTCCCTGCTGGTCCAGTGGTTAAAAACCTGCCTTGCAATATGGGGGACGCCGGTTCGATCCCTGGTCCAGGAGGATCCCACATGCCACAGGACAGCTAAGCCTATGAGTCACAACTACTGAGCCCATGTGCTGCAACTCCTGAAGCCCTAGAGCACATGCTCGGCAACAAGAAAAGCCACTGCAACAAGAAGCCTGCGCACCGCAACTGGAGACTAGCCCTGACTCTGCAACTAGAGAAAGCCCGTGCACAGCAACAAAGACCCAGTGCAGCCAAAAGTAAATGACTATTAAACACACACACACACTCACACACTAAGGCTGTGATAAAATCCTCTACTGAACCCTCACATGCCTGATGCCGGGAGCCAGCACGGGAGATCCCACCTA
>SJYX01003457.1:5497-33728 GCA_006410675.1 Oreotragus oreotragus
CTGATGCTGGGAGGGATTGGGGGCAGGAGGAGAAGGGGACGACCAAGGATGAGATGGCTGGATGGCATCACGAACTCGATGGACGTGATTCTGAGTGAACTCCGGGAGATGGTGATGGACAGGGAGGCCTGGCGTGCTGCGATTCATGGGGTCACAAAGAGTCGGACACGACTGAGCGACTGAACTGAACTGAACTGAAAGAATGAATCTAGCAAAAGATGTAAATGGATGAAATGAAAGTATTCCAGCACATAAAAGAATGCCTAGATATAAGAAATACTGTATTAATGAACAGGAAAACTCAATATTGTAAGAATGGCCTTTCCTTCTTAACATCTAACTACATATTTAACACAATGAGCCTAAGTTCCAGTTTTTAACAGAATTTGAAAAGGCAGTCTTAAAGTGCTACATTAAGTGGTAGGAATGTCTCAGTCAATTTTGAAGAAGAAAGAATATATGTCTTCTCAAGTATCAATCTATAGTAATTTATTTATCAAGGTATTGCTACAGGAAATACTTAGAAACACCAGTGGAACAGAATAGAAAACTTAAAAATGGTCAGTGGGAGCTGGGTAGTTGACAGAGATGTATTATTTATCAATGGGAAAAGTATCCACAGTTCAATAAATGATGCTGGAACAACTGGCCATCTATACGGAAAATGATGAAACTGGATGCAAACCTCACACCACATACCTTTGTAAATTACAGAAAATTGGAAGACCTAACATCTAAAGAGAAAAGCAAACAGTTATAACTTATTAGGAAATAAGTTATACAACAAGGCACAAAAAATGCAAACTAAAAGATTTATAAATCTGACTATATTAAAATTAAATTTTTAATTGAAAAGCAATCAAAATTAAAAATACAAGTCACAGACTTGAAAATGGATTTTCATTGTATAGAATAAATTAAAAGCTAGCATTCAGAGTTTGTAAAGCATTTCTATATAGATAAGAAAAACAGTTCCATAGAAAAGATGGGCAGAGATATGAACAGTAGTGAGTTCCCAGATGAATAAAAATAAATATTCAATAAACACTTGAAAAAATATTAAATTCATTATTGAAAATATAAATTAAAACAATGCAATAACTGGTAACATTTTAAAGGTCCATTATATGTCATAAGAATATACATATATACCTATATATACATAAATCTACACATACACATATACATATATATTTAATCCTTTGTGTATACACATATATACAAACAAACACATACATACATGCACACATATACATTTAAATCTATGTTCTCTAACAGACTTTTAAATATACATAAAACTAATGCTTAATTTAGAAATTAAGTTAAATATGTGAAAAACCTAATGGCTCTATATACCAATTAAGAAAGATGATAAATATTTCACAGAAATATTATGCATCAACTTCAAGGAACTGAATCTCTAGCAAAATAGAAGAAACAAAAAAGAATGTAGGTGATTTTTAGCTATATGTGTAAGGTTTCATTTTGTTATTTTAAAATAAATAAATTAGAAGTAAAAATATTAGAGAAAAATCAATTATTCTTTGTATTTTATCATATTTGAAATATTTCATACATGAAAATATATTATTAAAACCGTGAAGTGCAAACCACTTTTAAGCAACTGAAGATACATCAAATGCCTTATCTTAGGGAAAAAGAGATGAAAAAATATTAATAAATTATACAAGTGCCTATAATTTTTAAATGAATTAACATTTTATATTTTATAAAATAATTCAAATAATTTAATGTAATATTGTCATTTTATAGCACTTTGGCCACCTGATGCGAAGAGCTAACTCATAAGACCCTGATCCTGGGAAAGATTGAGGGCAGGAGGAGATGGGGACGACAGAGGATGAGATTATTGGATGGCATCACCGACTCGATGGACATGGGTTTGGGTGGACTCTGGGAGTTGGTGATGGACAGGGAGGCCTGGCGTGCTGCAATTTATGGAGTCACAAAGAGTCAGACACGACTGAGTGATTGAACTGAACTGGACTGATAGCAGAGTACAAAAATTTCCCAAGACATAAACATCCTCCCATGCTTAATATTGTGCACCTTGCAATTAAATTAGAAATGTGACTATACTTGTTTGAATTCAGGGCATCCAAAAGAGTATTCTATCTGAATTTGTGGAGACTTGGAAAGGCTTTTGACAGTCCCTAGTAATGATGTGTCTTGGGAGGGAGACAATATAGCCTCCCTAATAGGTATTTGGCTCTGACTTTATCCCTAACCTCCTTCCTTTTAAAGCCCAGCCTCATTTTTTCCAACAGGGAGGCCAATAGGCCTGTATTAATTTGCATGGTTGATGTAGCCTCTAATCAATGTCTGCCAAACAATATATGACAAGTTATTAACACAGAATCCAGGAAATTAATTACCATAGTTTAATTCTGGAAATGGCCTTTAATTTGGTCAGTACTTTCCATTTCTAATCAAATTAATTGCTTGAAAACTGATTAATGGGAAGATCCAGCAGGCAGTTAATTAACATCAAAGCAAAAGAATTCTTGAGTCCTATGAAAATTACTCAGGTACACAAGAGAAAGTTCTGGTAAACAGCCAATGGAACTATAGCTATTCTTTAAATTTAGCATTTACTGAGCTGACCCAATATTCTGGATTCTATATTCTAATTAAATATAGAAACAATCAGTGATGATGACTAAGTGCTACATATACTGTCATGGTTATATAATTAATATCTTTTATTTGATTATGCATAACTCAAACTTAGATACCAATTAATTCATAATTCAACAGCAAAACTTCTAAAGTGCTTCAAATCATTAAATTCTTTCAAAGTGTGTCATCACTGTACACTAACTATTTTAAACCATCATTTACTGCCAAACTTGGGGGATAATTATTAGACAATTTAATTGATCAAAAAAGAATTAAATTTATCATTGACACAGCAACTAAGTTGGTCAAAATATTAATTACTATGAGTGGTTAATCATCCTATTATTAGTTGGTATTCTAGCACTTGTGCTGATTTTGAGGATACCATTAAATAATAAGACTAATAAAAAAGACTAATAAAAGGTTAGCAATAGCATCTTTAGAAATTATACATCTGAGGGGTTTAGTGGCTTCAGTCCCTCTGGGAATAGGGTCTAAAGGATTAGCCCTAAGGTTTTATTCATATGGACAAGTTTTTACAAGGATGTTTACTGAAGTGGCATGATGGAGGCTGATGGAGATTATGGAGAAGTTTATCATTTCCATCTCTTCTTCCACTCTCCCCACTCTTCTTTGATTCTACCACATCAGACTCATAATGGTGCTTCCATTTTAGGTAGTAAAAATATACTTGCATATATAGCATATATGACCCATTTTTTTTCCTTTTAAGTTGCTCAAAGATATAAAAACATATGTGTAGTAGTATTTGATAATATTTCCATCAGGCATTGGGGCAAAGGGGACTGGAAGCAACAGTATAGAGTTGAGTTGTGGGGAGCTGGTGACAAGAGACTGGGAATTCAGGGGAATTAACAGGGGAGCCTTAAGTGAGGAAAGACTAGCCAGTCAACTGTGTAGCATGCTTTGAGGATTCACTGATTCTTCAATCTGAAAATTTTCTTTCCAAAGCTCATTTTTGTAGAGAAAACAACAGCTAAAAAGTAAATATCTCAAGAGGCGAAATAGAGTCACTTTACATCATTAAAACTTCTAGACACAATTTTTTAATCTGGTATTTTATTGTGTGTGTGCTTAGTCGCTCAGTCATATCTGACTCATTGTGACCTCATGGACTATAGCCCTGCAGGCTCCTTTGTTCATGCAGATTCTCCAGGCAAGAATACTGGAGTGAATTGCCATTTCTTTCTCCAGGGAATCTTCTCAACCCAGGGAGCGAACCCAGGATTCTTTACTGTCTGAACCACCAGGGTGTATTAGTTATTCTTTGCTTCATAAGAAATTACTTTAAGATTAGTGACTTGAATAACAAACATTTATTATCTCACCATTTCTGTGGGTCAGGAATTTGAATACGTCTTTGTTGGGTGGTTCTGGCTTAGAGTTACTCATGATGTTACGATCAAGATGTCAGTTGGGTTGCAGTCAGTGAAGAGACTTGACTGGAGCTGAAAGATCCATTTCCAAGTTGGAGGACACACGGGGTCATTACCAAGGAGTCTCTGCTTCTTGCCATATGAGCCTCTACACAGGGCTTCTTGAGTTTCTTCAAGACATGGCAGTCGGATTCTCTCAGAGTGAATGATCTCTGAAAGAGAAGAAAAGACCACGTGCTAGATTGCTTCATGTCCGACTCTGTGTGACCCTATGCACTGTGGCCCACCAGACTCCTCTGTCCATGGGATTCGCCAAGCAAGAGTACTGGAATGGGTTGCCATGCCCTCCTCCAGGGGATCTTCTAGACTCAGGGATTGAACCTTGGTTCCTGCAACTCCTGCACTGCAGATGGATTCTTTACCACTGAGCCATCAGGGAAGACCCAGAAAAAACCATAATGCAAATAAATTTTGATGAAAACAATGTATGAAAGGATAGGTTCAAAATAATGTTTTCAAATTTTTGATCATTGCTACAAAAACAGTATATAAACAGGTATAAACAGTAAGTAAAATATCATGTAAATAGACATTTATCAAGAAAAACAGAAATCTGTGCTTGAATAAGTTTGAAAACAAAAAGTTTGTTTAACTAAGAAACAAAGTAAAACAACTTTTCCTAACTGAGAGATTTCATGCATTTTATGAATTCCCAAAGGAGAAATATATTTTATAGCTATCGTCAATTTAAAATATTTGGAGTTCTTTTGATAATGTTCAGTAATTAGAAGTAAATAAGAGATACACATTTTTTCCTTACTGCTTTAATACCAAGAGGATCATTACAAGAACTGCAAGCTTTTGACAAAAGTCTACCAAACATTCAGATGTTTATTTGCAAATTGACCCAGTGAGTTATCATAGCTTCGACGACCATCAAATCAGCTCTATCAACAGAGCTTCATAAATTAGGAGGACACAGAAGTACAGCTTTTAATTTTGAGCTCTGGAGTAAAGGGCTAGTTGAGTTTGGAAGATTTTTATTCATGAATGAAAAATTATTACCAGTATATTTAATGCTAATTGCAAACCACCACTGGAGTGTGGGTTCCTGAGCAGAGAAGGTCAATACTGATTAATCACCTGTAGAGGTTGAGCTAAAATTAGTTGACACACATACACATTACACTTCTGGTTAAAATAAATTGCCACTAGGGTAACAGAGAAATAATATTTTCCAACATTTTACCACATTCTTCTTTTTTCTTTTATTTTCTTGGGCTCCAAAATCACTGCAGATGGTGATGGCAGCCATGAAATTAAAAGATGCTTGCTCCCTGAAAGAAAAGCTATGACCAACCTAGAAAACATATTAAAAAGTAGAGACATTACTTTGCCAACAAAGGTCCATCTAGTCAAAGCTATGGTTTTTCCATAACATCATGTATGGATGTTAGAGCTGGACCATAAAGAAAGCTGAGCACTGAATAACTGATGCTTTTGAACTGTGATGTTGGAGAAGACTCTTGAGAGTCCTTTGGACTGCAAGGAGATCCTACCAGTCAATTCTAAAGGAAATCAGTCCTGAATATTCACTGGAAAAGACTGATGCTGAAGTTGAAACTCTAATACTTTGGCTACCTGATGTGAAGAACTGACTCACTGGAAAAGACCCTGATGATGGGAAAGAATGAAGGCAGGAGGAGAAGAGAATGACAGAGGATGAGATGGTTGGATGGCATCACTGACTCTATGGACATGAGTTTGAGTAAGCTCCAGGAGTTGGTGATGGACAGGAAAGCCTGATATGCTGCAGTCCATGGGGTCGCAAAGAGTCGGACACAACTGAGTGACTGAACTGAAGTGATATGTGGAACTAACAGTTTTAGAAAAGATATGAAAAAGTCTCTGCAACCTGCATCTCACCATCCCAGTGAAGGAGCTCTAATGATTTCCAGGAAAAAGAAGGTTTTATTCATCAGGACATATCACTGATGGGAGGCTAATTAAAATCTTAAGGCCCATGCCTAGGGAAGGGACACAACAATATTCTGAAATACATAGAGGATAATTAATTAAATCACTGACCTTTTTAATTATAAAATGACAGGCTGCAGACAATCCAGTAATTTTACTTCCATTCTGATCCTATATTCCAAACGGTTAAATATGCAGGGCCACATTTATAGCTGAGCAAAATGTATGTGATAAAATGTGTTTATGGAAAGACATGATAGGAAGTGAATTAATTTCAAATAATGCCATATGCAATAGGAAAAGTAATGGAAGTGCAGTCTGTTTAGTGTTTCCTGTAAACTGGGCTTCCCAGGTGGTGCAGAAAGAATCTGGTAAAGGATCTGCCTGCCAATGCGGGAGACACGGATTTTATCCCTCCCTCAGGAAGATCCCTTGGAGTAGGAAATAGCAACCTACTCCAGTATTCTTGCCTGGAAAATTGCATGGACAATGGAGCCTGGCAGGCTACAGTCCAGGCGGGCACAAAGAATTGAACACTACTGCACCCACATGAGTGAATGAACATGAACATAAGCGGGGTATTTTACATTAGTAATCTACTAGTTTACATATGTAACGTACTCATCCTCACAATAACCTTGTAATGATGAAACTATTACTATTCCTATTTTACAGATGAAGATGGAAGGGAGGTAATTGTTCAAGGACAAAATGCCAGGACTCTAAACCAAGTCTGTCTTACTCTACAACTCATGCTGAAATTCTTTCTACATTGCCCATACATGAATGTAGCTTCAGAGAGACCAACTGCTGGCAGTAAACCAAAAAGCAGAAATACAGAATATTGTTTGGGAGAGCTTACTTAAATCAATGTCTGTTTTTAAAAGTAAAACAATAAAGAGCACAAGATCTCATATTCCACAATGAAGAATTAGAGCCACATTTCACAAAGTTATGTGAAATTCAATTTTCATTCTATTCAATGGAAAAAAATGTTTCTATTCTCTGCTCCACACAACCCCTTACCAGCATGAAATATTTTGGAATAAACAAATATTCTTAGGTGATTCTCAAGAAAAAAATGTTTCTAAAAACAGAAACAACTGTGAATTGGTAACTCACACTAATAACTATTTTTCACTATTAGTATAAATTTCAATTCAATAACCTTTTATTGTGTGTATTCAAAGTACTTATACCAAATGCTGTGGGAACATAAAAAGCATGTAATTTTTCATCAGTGCTTTCAAAAAAACTATAATTTCAAGAGAGAAGCAAGACATTTAATGCTAAACTGTTGAATCATAATCATGGGCATTATATGAGTAACTGACCAAATGAAAAGTACAGACCAGAATTCCTCTAACTATATTTCAGGAGATATTTTAAAAGAGTTCTTTTTTTTTTTAATGTTCTGATACTAAATAAAATTTAAAACCACAAAATATCTACATTTTGAATACTATCTTTGCAAATTATTTCATCATGAATATTATCAAACATTTATTATACACAGGCAAGAAAAACACTAAGTGTGTTAGATGTATTATTTCATTCTTCAAATAATTCCAAGAAAGGATTTTTTATTATCCTCATTTTATAACTGAGAAGGATGAGGTTTGGAAAGCTAGCATTATGATTGCAGATGATATGCTTAAAATTATATATGGAGCAGAACTGCTAGATCCCAAACTATGGGTTCTAACCTGAAAAAGGAGTATGTCTCTGAGGTCCTCAATATTTTATATAAAGTAGGCTACTTCTCATTTTTTATACCATCAACCTATTTGCCTTCTATAAAGGAAATTTGCATTTCAAAATTTTCATTATTTGTTTACTCATCTATTTTCTGTCTACTCGAAGGAACATAACTACAACAATCTTTTTCACTAATATATCTAATGCTAACCTAATTCCTGTCACATTATCGGCAAGCAATAAATATTTAATAGAAGGAAGGAAAAAGGGAAGGCAGGAACTACCAAAGCAAATATTGCAGTACACAGATTTCAGCAGGCAAGGAAGATCTTTAACTCAAGATTACTGTGATAAGGAAGAGTCCAGAATACAGTGTGACTTCAACTCCATGAAACAAAACAAAGTGTTGCATGGGTTTAAGAGCTAAGATGACAAAGGCCATCTGTGTTTGCCGACTGGTGTTGACCAAGGGAAAAGTAAACTTTCTCTCCTCTTCATGACAGCAGGTGGTTTTGCAATTTGGAGCAAGTTACCCACAGAAGTTAGGCTCCTTCCCTCTTACAGAATCTGGCAGAGAGGGGCATGGCCTTTCCTGATGAATGCATTTCAAAGGAATGGTTCCCAGGTCCATGAGAAAGATATCCCTGGAACAAACCTGGAAAGAGGCCTTAGAAAAAATTACATCTCAAGGGGCAGAGAATTAATTTCTAATGGTAAATTTTTAAGTAAAGACACTAAGAAAATGAAGGTTAGGCACCAAGAGTCAGGAAAACAGCTATCTAAATTTTCGTTGAAATGAGGGGAACTTTGAGGCCTTTTGGTGAGAAGGAAGAAGAAGGTAGAAGAGAAGGGAAGAAAGACAATATGGTAGTCATGAAACTGTGCTGCTCAGACCTCTTTTCAAGATAACCTGCTATAAAGAAAATGGTTGGCTGAAAGCCTCCAACTGCTGTCTCTTTGGATCTGCTTGCACTGTTCACATAGAGGTTAAGCTCTCCCAGCTGTTTCCAGCCAATGACTGAGCAAGGCAGGGATAAGGAGCTGGGCTACCTTACCCAATATGAGATTCCTCTAACAGGGAGATTTTGCTCTGGGGTCTTATTATGCCTGGTCAAGATTTTCCCACACTGGGGAATTAAGATCCTGCAAGCTGAATTGCATGACTAAAAAACAGGGAAAAAATCTGCTCCTTTTCTAGTTTATTCTTCACAGATGTTTTTTCCTAATAAATTTCTAGCACATTTAATTTTGTCTTCTTGGAAGATCGAAACTAACACCAAGGGAAAGGAATAGAGGCAGGAGGGAGGGGAAGAGAAGGCAAAAGGGAAGAAAACACCAGAAGGAGAAGGAGAACAATAAGAAAGGAAAAAAAGAGAAATATGCAAGAGAGAGAAAAGAGAAACAGAGGCAAATAGTACACATACTCACCAATCTCATTGGCAGTTCTAGAATTTTAAGTTGAATTTTATTTTTTCCTTGACCTGAACTGTCATTACTAGCAGAGATGCTTTAAAGAAAGCAAATACCATACATATGAGGATAGTCCTCTGGATGTTTCTTTATAGCAGTCATAGGGATAATAAAAGTTTGACACAGTGGGTAAGTTACCTGTACTAGAAGAAATGTCTACTGTATGGCCCAAATTTATCCTACAAAGAAAAAGAACTTGTAAAATATTTCTATACTTCAAAATCCTGGTCTTGAGGTAGGAAATAAATGGGATCCAGGTTGGATGTTTACGATCAGCTGGTCTCATGTTTACATTTCCTGAGACAAGAGACAGGTGGGCTCTAGTTGAATTTTTACAATCAGTGTCCTGTTTACTGGAGAAGGCAATGGCACCCCACTCCAGTACTCTTGCCTGGAAAATCCCATGGATGGAAGAGCCTGGTGGGCTGCAGCCCATGGGGTCGCTAAGAGTAGGACATGACTGAGCGACTTCACTTTCACTTTTCACTTTCATGCATTGGAGAAGGAAATGGCAACCCACTCCAGTATTCTTGCCTGGAGAATCCCAGGGATGGGGGAGCCTGGTGGGCTGCCATCTATGGGGTCACACAGAGTCGGGCACGACTGAAGTGACTTAGCAGCAGCAGCAGCATTGGAGAAGGAAATGGCAATCCACTCCAGTGTTCTTGCCTGGAGAATCCCAGGGACGGGGGAGCCTCATGGGCTGCCATCTATGGGGTCGCACAGAGTCAGACATGACTAAAGTGACTTAGCAGCAGCAGCAGCAGTTCTGTTTACCCTCCAAAATGGAAGTAACAACAGAAACAGGGCAAACAGCCAGTCTATGTCTCTTATAAATTTCTCAAGGTAAGAATCATGGCAAGGACAAAGACAGGTAAAATCCTGTCTGACTAAAGGATTAAGAGATCTCTGCTCCCTTCTTCTTAGGACAAGGGAGACACTACACATGTACAGAAAGGTTCGTTGGAGTCAAAAGTTAGAAGATAACTCCATGCTATAAGGAGCCTTCACTTTGAGATCCATCTTGGTTGTGGGGTGCCTGTGCACCCCAGGGGAGGGTCTTGAGACAAATTAACCAGGCAAGGACAAAGCAAGATGATTGGCTTGAGGAAAAACAAAAACTGACCCCCTTATAAAGGATTTGGGCTTCCCTTGTGGCTCAGCCGGTAAAGAATCTGCCTGCAATGCAGGAAACCTGGGTTCGATCCCTGGTTTGGGATGATCCCCTGAAGGGAAAGGCCACCCACTCCAGTATTCTGGCCTGGAGGACTCCATGGACCATATCTGTGGGGTCGCAAAGAGCTGGACACGACTTGGTGACTTTCACTATTCACTATAAAGAATTTAAACTTCTCAAAAGCAAAAGTCTCTCTTCTCTCTCTGAGTTTGCCCTTGTGCCTTTGCTTCTCTTTTCAACAAATTTCTTTATTCATTACCTTCGGCCTCCTTACCTTTATCCATTATTGGTTAGGCAGGCAAGGGACTAGGGACTCTAACCCTAACGGGCCTTGTTGTCCAGTGGTTAGGATTCCTAGTCCAGGAAACTAAGACCTTGCTTCCAGCTACCACTCGCTGCTGCTTGTTGCAAGCTGCCATTTACTGCTGTGCATATCTTAAGTCAGTCTCACAATTATTTTTGGGGCTGTGAGAAAGGATAAAACTTCCTATTTCCCTATATAAGTTTCACCTTACTTTTCAACCCAATAATGGACAGCTGGAAATATAAGCTTCCTTCAGGGAAAGCCCTATTTGTGGTATGTGTGAACTGGGCCACCCAACCTAAACCAGGGCACCACACTGACCAAATGGCTAATATATAGACTGTGGACTGAGCACCAGTATAGACGGTCAGGAAGCCCATGCAAGGCCTGTATGTTTTTTCACAACTTTTTTCTACAGTAGAAGGTACAAAGAACATTCATCCTGGGGAGACGCTGCCACACAATCACTTGTGAGGAAATCAATGCATAAAAAAATACCTCTCCAAAGTACAAACAATGGTTTTCAGGGTGAATTCAGTCAAAACCAATATTTGGAAGAAATAAATAATATTGTATCTATTGCTGTAAACACAGTCTGCCAAAAGATCACCAGTTTTCATTATTTAATACTTCACTTAGAGCAGGTCACTTTTCTCATTCTTTTATTTTTGTAAAGAAAATCAGAGCCTACCTGGCAAACCAAATTCAGCCTTGCTCCAGCTCTTGGTTCGCTCCCAAATCTTTGTGAGTCTCTGAGCAGCCTATTTTATTTTTACCCGCTCCCAGTAGTGGCTGCTGCTGCTAAGTCGCCTCAGTCGTGTCCAACTCTGTGTGACCCCATGGACTGCAGCCTACCAGGCTCCTCCGTCCCTGGGATTTTCTAGGCAAGAGCACTGGAATGCGTGGCCATGTAGTGGAGGGGCTGTCCAACCCAGTCAGTTCCCATAGAGGAAGATTTCAGTCAGGACCTAGATACAAAAGGCTTGGAAGTCACCCTCTCAGGCAGCAGCTGTTAAACAATGCAAATATTTGGTGGGATGGAAGTGTTAGTCCTGACAGCAGCCAGAGCCAGGTGTTCTTGAAGGGAGAGATTTTCCCTGGTGGACAGTTGCAAAACTTGGTGCTCCAGCTGACCACAGAGGGTCTTTGCCGGGAGATACCGGCAAGCCCTAAAAGCTGAGAGCTTAAAAATGGCGGCCCAAGTCAGGATTCCCCCAGAACACTGGAAGCTTCCAGACCCCGCCCAACCGGAAGTCAGACCCTCAGTTTAAGCTCCAGGCCCAGCAAGCAGACCTCTTTCCCAGGCAGGCTGGGAGTGTTGCCCTGGCCATCTGTGCTGTGCCCTGGAGCATACCAAGGGCTGTCTCTCCAGTCATTACCTTCCCATAGGACCCAAGAACACAAACCAGGCGAGCAATGGGCATCTCCTCAATGGCAGCCAGAAACACTGGAAGTTCCGCTACAGGAGATGCCGGCGCTCTTGGCAGTAGAGGGAAAGCAGAAGATGGCGCCCGCTGACTGCAAGGAGGCAGAGACGGAGAGCTACGAAAGCACTTGCCAAAAAATGAAAAAGAAAAGAAGGGGGAGAAAGGAAGAAAAGAAAAACGTCTTAAAAAAAAAGATGGCACCCTCCTGCTCCAGCGAGGCAGCCGGAGCAAGAGCAGGGAGGTGGTGCCCACCAGCCTCTGTCTCTGGACTGCGCCCCAGCCGACCTTTCCCCTCAGAACCGAACTTTAAAATGAGCATATGAGCCACTTTCACAGAAAGTCTGAGTGCTTCTCAAAGAGCTGCTTCTGTGGAGACCCTGAGGCAGGTAAGTCCCGCTTCTGGTTTGTAAGAAACCTTTGTATTTCACCAGAGCCCCGAGAGTCTCGGATAATAGCTCTTTCGATTTTTACAGCCGGATGTTATGATAGGGTCTTGGCTCTCAAGCCCAGGTTTTAAAAGTTGAGGTGCCTGATGTGGGATACAGATCCTTTGCTCTCCGTGGAGAAATGCCGAGGTTTGAGTCTCCTCAGGATTGTGGGTCTGAGCGCCACAGCGCGGTTTCTGGCAAGATCTCTGCCTCTCCTGCGTCCTTTGTGTGGTTTCCGTTTCACCTGCGGGATGTGAAGAGGTCACTCTACCAGTTTTTAAGGTTTTTCAGAGGATATTTTCCATATATAGCTGTAAATTCTGGAAGGAGATGAGTTCTGTATTTTCCTATGTCGCTGTCTTGAATCCTTTTTTTTTTTCTTTAATTTTAAAAGTTTTATTTTGAAGATCACTTTAAAAACAAATTTAAAAATAATATGAGAAAATATTAGGTCACTCTACCAGTTTTTAAGGTTTTTCAGAGGATATTTTCCATATATAGCTGTAAATTCCCTGGAAGGAGATGAGTTCTGTATTTTCCTATGTCGCTGTCTTGAATCCTTTTTTTTTTTTCTTTAATTTTAAAAGTTTTATTTTGAAGATCACTTTAAAAACAAATTTAAAAATAATATGAGAAAATATTAGGTCACTCTACCAGTTTTTAAGGTTTTTCAGAGGATATTTTCCATATATAGCTGTAAATTCCCTGGAAGGAGATGAGTTCTGTATTTTCCTATGTCGCTGTCTTGAATCCTTTTTTTTTTTTCTTTAATTTTAAAAGTTTTATTTTGAAGATCACTTTAAAAACAAATTTAAAAATAATATGAGAAAATATTAGGTCACTCTACCAGTTTTTAAGGTTTTTCAGAGGATATTTTCCATATATAGCTGTAAATTCCCTGGAAGGAGATGAGTTCTGTATTTTCCTATGTCGCTGTCTTGAATCCTTTTTTTTTTTTCTTTAATTTTAAAAGTTTTATTTTGAAGATCACTTTAAAAACAAATTTAAAAATAATATGAGAAAATATTAGGTCACTCTACCAGTTTTTAAGGTTTTTCAGAGGATATTTTCCATATATAGCTGTAAATTCCCTGGAAGGAGATGAGTTCTGTATTTTCCTATGTCGCTGTCTTGAATCCTTTTTTTTTTTTCTTTAATTTTAAAAGTTTTATTTTGAAGATCACTTTAAAAACAAATTTAAAAATAATATGAGAAAATATTAGGTCACTCTACCAGTTTTTAAGGTTTTTCAGAGGATATTTTCCATATATAGCTGTAAATTCCCTGGAAGGAGATGAGTTCTGTATTTTCCTATGTCGCTGTCTTGAATCCTTTTTTTTTTTTCTTTAATTTTAAAAGTTTTATTTTGAAGATCACTTTAAAAACAAATTTAAAAATAATATGAGAAAATATTAGGTCACTCTACCAGTTTTTAAGGTTTTTCAGAGGATATTTTCCATATATAGCTGTAAATTCCCTGGAAGGAGATGAGTTCTGTATTTTCCTATGTCGCTGTCTTGAATCCTTTTTTTTTTTTCTTTAATTTTAAAAGTTTTATTTTGAAGATCACTTTAAAAACAAATTTAAAAATAATATGAGAAAATATTAGGTCACTCTACCAGTTTTTAAGGTTTTTCAGAGGATATTTTCCATATATAGCTGTAAATTCCCTGGAAGGAGATGAGTTCTGTATTTTCCTATGTCGCTGTCTTGAATCCTTTTTTTTTTTTCTTTAATTTTAAAAGTTTTATTTTGAAGATCACTTTAAAAACAAATTTAAAAATAATATGAGAAAATATTAGGTCACTCTACCAGTTTTTAAGGTTTTTCAGAGGATATTTTCCATATATAGCTGTAAATTCCCTGGAAGGAGATGAGTTCTGTATTTTCCTATGTCGCTGTCTTGAATCCTTTTTTTTTTTTCTTTAATTTTAAAAGTTTTATTTTGAAGATCACTTTAAAAACAAATTTAAAAATAATATGAGAAAATATTAGGTCACTCTACCAGTTTTTAAGGTTTTTCAGAGGATATTTTCCATATATAGCTGTAAATTCCCTGGAAGGAGATGAGTTCTGTATTTTCCTATGTCACTTCAAAGGAGTAAGTGTCTTTTAATTTCATGGCTGCAGTCACCATCTGCAGTGATTTTGGAGCCCAAATATATAAAGTCAGCCACTGTTTCCACTGTTTCCCCTTCTATTTGCCTTGAAGTGCTGGGACTGGATGCCATGATCTTAGTTTTGTGAATGTTGAGCTTTAAGCCAACTTTCTTATACTTTCAAAGAATGGAGGCCAGGGATGGGGAGTGGAGGGGGCTGGCCGAGCAAGACAGTTAAAACTACAACTTACTTATGTAAATTCACAGTACATACCAAATTTCTCTGTTCTTCCCAAAGTCAGTTTTGAGCTTCTGACTATGCTGTGTTTTTTAAAATAAATGATGCTAGAAATTCAGTGGGATTTAGTGGTCTGTCCTTTGCATGTACGGCCAGAACCTGAAATAAGATAGACACAATTGTCTGATCCAAGTAGGAAAGAGTTAGCAAAGACTGGAGATCGATTTTCTATTTTGTGACTTTTCTGCATTAATCTTCTCATTTTCTACTGTCCTTCCTCTCGCCTTATTTTTGTCTAACTTTACCATGGAAAAGGATCTGAGGTGTGAGACAAAACATTTGGGTATCACTGCTCTAAAGCATCATGTCTCTGCCTCCATAGGTAAGCATTATCATTCATTTTAATCAGTTTCTTCAAAAGCCATAGAGAGAGAGTTTCTTTCTTTTCTTCTTCTTTTTTTTTTAATATTTTTAAACTTAATGGAAGTTTTGATGACTTTTTTTTAAACATAAAAATTACCTTTTCTAAAGGTCAAATAATGCCTTCAACCTTAGAGTCAAAACACTGCTAGCAACTTTTGAATAGCATTTCACAAATACAAAAATACCACTCTAACTGGTATCTTTGATACAAAGAGAACGTCAAAATGAAGCTCCAAAGTGAGAATCCAGGATCTGGAGCCATCAACGAACATAAACTCAGATGGCACATTAAGAAAAACCAGAGCAGCAGTACCATCCATCACTGTGCAGATGGCAAAGTCCTATGTACTCTTTGAAGGCTAAGGACATAAAATTACAAGGAGCACAAACTGAAACCAAGGTAGGAGAAACATAATACTGTGCAAAAAAAGAGAAATTGTTCAGGAAAGGGCAATGAACTCTGTGGGGAAAGGTAATGAAATAGGATAATACGAGATAAAGAATGAGATTTATAATGTAACACAAGCATTTGAGATGTAAAAGTAAAAATTAAGATTTGTTGATGCATTCTACAAATATTTTTTAGAGCCCACTGTATTATAGGCACTATTTTGGGATCATGGGATACATCCACAAGACAGTGAATGAACTCTGCCCCCAGGGGAGACAGGTCAGGGAGGCAAAGAGTTAAAGAGGAGGAGAAAGGGCCTGTGATATGCATTCACAGTAAGAATACAGACTACACATTCAGAAGAGATTTTAGAAACTTTTATAAAATATTGAAGACTGAAGTGTCCATGCTTCACTATATCTTATGAGTTTACCAATTTTAAAACAGAGTTACAGTTCCAGTACAGTTGCTCAGTCATGTCCAGCTCTTTGTGACCCCCATGAAAAACAGCACACCAGGCCTCCCCATCCATCACCAACTCCTGGAATTTACACAAACTCATGTCCATCGAGTTGGTAATGCCATCCAGCCATCTCATCCTCTGTTGTCCCCTTCTCCTCCTGCCCCCAATCCCTCCCAGCATCAGAGTCTTTTCCAGTGAGTCAACTCTTCGCATGAGGTGGCCAAAGTACTGGAGTTTCAGCTTCAGCATCAGTCCATCCAGTGAAAACCCAGGACTGATCTCCTTTAGAATGGACTGGTTGGATCTCATTGCAGTCCAAGGGACTCTCAAGAGGCTTTTCCAACACCATAGTTCAAAAGCATCAATTCTTCGGCACTCAGCTTTCTTCAGAGTCCAACTCTCACATCCATACATGACCACTGGAAAAACCGTAGCCTTGACTAGATGGACCGTTGTTGGCAAAGTAATGTCTCTGCTTTTGAATATGCTATCTAGGTTTGTCATAACTTTCCTTCCAAGGAGTAAGCGTTTTTTAATTTCATGGTTGCAGTCACCATCTGCAGTGAATTTGGAGCCCAGAAAAATAAAATCTGACATTGTTTCCACTGTTTCCCCATCTATTTCCCATAAAATGATGGGGCCAGATGCCATGATCTCCGTTTTCTGAATGTTGAGCTCATAAGGGTGGTATCATCTGCATATCTGAGGTTATTGATATTTCTTCCAGCAATCTTGATTCCAGCTTGTGCTTCTTCCAGTCCAGCGTTTCTCATGATATACTCTGCATATAAGTTAAAGAAGCACAGTGACAATATACATCCTTAACATATTCCTTTTCCTATTTGGAACCAGTCTGTTGTTCCATGTGCAGTTCTAACTGTTGCTTCCTGACCTACATACAGATTTCTCAAGAGGCAGGTCAGGTGGTCTGAGATTCCCATCTCTTTCAGAATTTTCTACAGTTTATTGTGATCCACACAGTCAAAGGCTTTGGCATAGTCAATAAAGCAGAAATAGATATTTTTCTGGAACTCTCTTCCTTCTTCCATGATCCAGCGGATGTTGGCAATTTGATCTCTGGTTCTTCTGCCTTTTCTAAAACCAGCTTGAACATCTGCAAGTTAACGGTTCACGTATTGCTGAAGCCTGGCTTGGAGAATTTTGAGCATTACTTTACTAGCGTGTGAGATGAGTGCAATTGTGCTGTAGTTTGAGCATTCTTTGGCATTGCCTTTCTTTGGGATTGAAATGAAAACTGACCTTTTCCAGTCCTGTGGCCACTGCTGAGTTTTTCAAATTTGCTGGCATATTGCATGCAGCCCTCTCACAGCATCATCTTTCAGGATTTCAAATAGCTCAACTGGAATGCCATCACCTCCACTAGCTTCGTTCATAGCGATGCCTTCTAAGGCCCACTTGACTTCACATTCCAGGATGTCTAGCTCTAGGTGAGTGATCACACCATTGTGATTATCCGGGTCGTGAAGATCTTTTTTGTACAGTTCTTCTGTGTATTCTTGCCACCCCTTCTTAATATCTTCTGCCTCTGTTTGGTCTATACCATTTCTGTCCTTTATCAAGCCCATCATTGCATGAAATGTTCCTTTGGTATCTCTTAATTTTCTTGAAGAGATCTCGTCTTTCCCATTCTGTTCTTTTCCTCTATATCTTTGCATTGATCACTGAGGAAGGCTTTCTTATCTCTTCTTGCTATTCTTTGGAATTCTGCATTCAGAGGCTTATATCTTTCCTTTTCTCCTTGGTTTTTGCTTCTCTTCTTTTCACAGCTATTTGTAAGGCCTCCTCAGACAGCCATTTCGCTTTTTTGCATTTGTTTTTCTTTGGGGTGATCTTGATCCCTGTCTCCTGTATAATGTCACGAACCTCCATCCATAGTTCATGAGGCACTCTATCTATCAGATCTAGTCCTTTAAATCTATTTCTCACTTCCACTGTATAATCATAAGGGATTTGATTTAGGTCATACCTGAATGGTCTAGTGCTTTTCCTTACTTTGTTCAGTTTATGCTGAATTTGGCAATAGAGAGTTCATGATCTGAGCCACAGTCAGCTCCTGGTCTTGTTTTTGCTGACTGTATAGGGCTTCTACATCTTTGGCTGCAAAGAATAGAATCAATCTGATTTCGGTGTTGACCATCTGGTGATATCCATGTGTTGAATCTTCTCTTGTGTTGTTGAAAGAGGGTGTTTTCTATGACCAGTGTGTTCTCTTGGCAAAACTATATTAGCCTTTGCCCTGCTTCATTCTGTACTCCAAGGCCAAATTTGCCTGTTACTCCAGGTGTTTTTCTTGACTTCCTACTTTCGCATTCCAGTCCCCTATAATGAAAAGGACATCTTTTTTGGGTGTTAATTCTAAAAGGTCTTGTAGGTCTTCATAGAAACATTCAGCTTCAGCTTCTTCAGTGTTACAGGTTGGGGCATAGGCTTAGATTACTGTGATATTGAATGGTTTGCCTTGGAAACAAAGAGAGATCATTCTGTCGTGTTTGAGATTGCATCCAAGTACTGCATTTTGGACTCTTTCGTTGACCATGATGGCTACTCCATTTCTTCTGAGGGATTTCTGCCCACAGTAGTAGATATAATGGTCTGAGTTAAATTCACCCATTCCAGTCCATCTTAGTTCACTGATTCCTAGAATGTCGATGTTCAGTCTTGCCATCTCTTGTTTGACCACTTCCAATTTGCCTTGATTCATGGACCTAACATTCCATGTTCCTATGCAATATTGCTTTTTACAGCATCGGGTCTTGCTTCTGTCACCAGTCACATCCACAGCTGGGTATTGTTTTTGCTTTGGCTCCATCCCTTCATTCTTTTTAGAGTTATTTCTCCACTGATTCCAGTAGCATATTGGGCACCTACTGCCCTGGGGAGTTCCTCTTTCAGTATCCTATCATTTTGCCTTTTCATACTGTTCATGGGGTTCTCAAGGCAAGAATACTGAAGTGGTTTGCCATTCCCTTCTCCAGTGGACCACATTCTGTCAGACCTCTCCACCATGACCCATCCGTCTTGGGTGGCCCCACACAGCATGGCTTAGTTTCATTGAGTTAGACAAGGCTGTGGTCCATGTGATCAGATTGGCTAGTTTTCTGTGAGGATGGTTTCAGTGTGTCTGCCCACTGGTGCCCTCTTGCAACACCTACCGTCTTACTTGGGTTTCTCTTACCTTGGGTGTGGGGTATCTCTTCATGGCTGCTCCAGCAAAACAGAGTACAAGTCCTATATAGTGAAATGTTTGAATACATTTTTAAAGAGTCTAATTGTTTTTGAAATATTTACCCACCTTATGGGCCTCTGAATTAGGATAAATGAATTGATAATTAACAAACAAATGTTTTGTTAATAATCACTGTAGTTGGGCAAAAGTTGTCATGTTGTCATTGTTTCCAGATGGGAGTACTCTCATTCTCTTCATATCTTCTTGTTATCATTAAGTTCTGAGATTAATCTTACTCTAGATACCTAAGCATCACTAGCATTAGCTATCCAGACTGGATTTAAGACTTACTGCCTGATGTGAAACTCGCAAGCACACACACACAGAGTGGACACACACACTGGGCAATACATTTTGCAAAATTCTTTGTTAGCCAGGATTATATCTACATGGGTTTGCTATATTTTATACCCTCAGTTTCATTTCCCTCTTTCCACTTGTAGAGTCATGTCTAATCCTGACAGATCATGGATAGTCCATCACTCAGAGCAGGAAGATAACAAAGCAGCAATATTTCTGAGGTTGTTTCAGCTCAGAAGGTAATTAAATTTGCTTGCTCTAGTTTGCAATAATTGTTTGAAGAAGTGGAGCTCTGCTACAAATCATTTTGGCAGCTACCATTAACACAGGCTGTGTTGTGGATATTACATAGACTGATGTGTCCGTTATTGCAATGCCAGCCAAGGAAAATGAGAAGAGGTCTGTTTGGGAGAAAAATATGTCCTGCGTTGTGCTCTATGCTGTTGCACTATTATTGCTGCTGGTTTCTCATTCTTGCGTAAGTTTGTTTTCTTTCATCCTTTCTCTCCAATTGTGGGTCCTAATTCCAATGTCAGAATGTTTTAGCTGTGTTATCCTAGGTCAGTGGCCTTACCTCTCTCAGCCTCAGATCTTTCATCTGTAGAATGGGCATCATGATACTGCCTACCTAGTACAATGTTGTTTTGCCTTTTTGTTAATAAGGTTGACTGATGGAATGCAAATAAGTGACTTATTCACGGTACATTCAAGCCACCATTCAACAATGATTTATTTGATGTTAGCATGTCCAGAACACTGCATAGAGTAAATGTTTAATAAATGATAATTATTTATCACTATTGAATACATCATATTTTGACATATACCAGGAACTATGCTAGAACTGAAAAGGAACCAAAAATGAACAGAATAGTATCTCTAATTCTCCTTCAAAAGTAGTAGCCATGTTGATATATATAACCACAAACACACACACAAATATCCCTTCTCTAATCATGAAAAATATAAGGCAGGAAGAGGTTGAAAATATGCCCAAGTTTCTAGAGCAAATAGTTGAGGTTTTACCAAAAGCCAGTTCAGTGCTATTTCTTTTGGACTTGAGCAAATACAGTGTTCCATAATATTACAGGAAAAAGTGTGAACAATTCTAAATAAAATTTCCTAAGTGACTTTTCAAAACCCACAATAGCATTATTATGGCTATGGGAGAGAAACAACCATAGAGGAGAATGTCAGTCTGCAAAATGACATGTCTTCTGTAGGCTGGTAAATTGTTTATTGCAAATGCAAACTATCCCCAGTGGATTTGTGAGTCATTAAAAATAATTAAATCAATATCTGACCAGTTACCAGATCGACTTCCCAGTTATGTTTGATTCTGCAACTAGACATTTACCCATAGAAGAAATAGCCCTGTCCTTCATAGTAGAAAGAAACTCTGTGAAACCTTACCACTTATGTTCCTTTATTATAATCTGTATCTGTGCAGGTTATGAAGTCACTCTGTACATATTTTGAAGGAATTCTCTCATCCCTGTTACCTGCTCCCTGCCCACCCCCAAAAAAGTTACCATTTTCAGAAAAATATCTTTCATCTCCATTTCACTTTCATAAAATGGACATAGTGAATTACTAATTCAGAAATCTACAGTATATCCAGAGAAGAGAAATTTAATCTGTAAAATTCAACTAAATCCCTCAGTATATAAATTTGTCAAAAAACTATGGAGTTGTTTCTGAGACATACAGAAGACAGCACATAGTTCACTATTGTGTCAGTTGAAGATTGTATAAATGGTGATTTTGTCTGCAGATATAGGGAATGAGGAGATGTGTCATCACACTTCAGCAACAGAAGGGCAAGTAGACATGTAGGAGAAAGGTAGAATGGATTGATAATAATAATATACCACAATAATATTGATGGATATCATTCATTGCAAGCTTATTCATTCCTAAGAACCATATTACACATTTTACAAGGATGTTAGTCCTCACAAAGAAATCCTGTCTAATATTAGTGTTTTATTACAGCTAAGAAAACTGTGGCTTCCCCATTGCCACACAGCAAAAAGATAGTAGAATTTCAATTCAAAGTGAAATTCACTCAGTCATGTCTGACTCTTTGTGACCCCATGGACTGTCCAGGGAATTCTACAGACCAGAATACTGGAGTGGGTAGCCTTTCCCTTTTCCAGTGGATCTTCCCTACCCAGGGATCAAACCCAGGTTTCCCGCATTGCAGGTGGATTCTTTACCAACTGAACTATCAGGGAAGCTCTTCAATTCAAACCTATCCCCAAAGTCTGGATTCTAAACTGTTGCGCTGTAAATCTTGTGAAGCTAAATTTTCTTGTAAAATTGAAATTTGTCTTTGTTCGTCCAACTTGGGCATTCAGTAGCCTGGGAATACCCAAGGGCAAGCATGGCTACAAATGGGAGTGGAGTGTGCAGCAGAGATGGTGGTGGCGGTTTAGTCGCTAAGTCATGTCCGACTCTTGCAACCCCATGGACTGTAGCCTGCAGGCTCCTCTGCCCATGGGATTCTCCAGGCAAGAATACTAGAGTGGGTTACCATTTCTTTCTCCAGGGGATCGTCCCAACCCAGGAATCGAACCTGGGTCCCCTGCATTGCAGGCAGATTCTTTACCAACTGAACTATGAGGGAAGCATGCAGCAGAGATAATCTGAGGTAGCAGATCATAACAGAGATGCGCTACTTGGAGCCTATTCCATCTACAGAGACCATGACTTTGGAGAAAACCATGTATTGAACACTGTGGGCTTATCTTAAAGTCCCATCAGATAATCAAACATACCCTTAATAGAGGAAGTAAAATTCACTTAAATAGGAACTTGATCCAAATACATTTTGCTTATTCTCTTTCTCATTAATGCAAGTCCCTGTGCCAGATACACAGTGAGGCCCAACAAACTGAAACATCAGAATTTGGAGAAGAGTAAGGTTTATTGCAAAGCCATGCAAGGAGAGAGGTGGCTCATGCCCTGAAAAGCCTGGAGCTTGGAGCTTCCCAAAGGGTTTTGGCAAAAGCATATTTAAAGGGCAGGTGAAGGGTGGTTCACAGGGTACATGATCAACTTGTGCACAATTCTCTGACTGGCTGATGAAGCAGCAGAGGGGTGTCACAGGGGTTAACTTTTTCAGTCCAGGAGGCCTGGGGCCCTGTGCTGCTGATCATCGAGTAGTTCTTCCATTTGGTAGGGGCTTTTTGTATCTACAAAACAACTCAGGAACTTTGCATCAAATACTATAATCTAGGTACTTCAGACAAGAACTACAGCAAAGAATATGGAGGAAGGCCTGTCCTGGCCCCATAGGGGCCCGCTGTTATACTCTAATAGCCTCAGTCTTTAGAACTACTTTGCCAGGTATCTGAAATTGACTACATTTCTTATGACAGTTGCTTTAAGCCACAGTCCTTATGTTTACCAGCCTTTGTGTTATTTTTTTTCTATTTGTAAATTAGAGAAGTTTCTAGGTCACCTGTTCCTTGGAAATAATTCTACAGAGCTTGTAAATATTAATAGTTACTTGAACTTTAGCACCTTATGCCTCAGAATATACTGCAAAAAAAAAAAAAAAAAGTTAAATCATCTTTCACTCAGCTGGAAGGAAACTAGAGCATGATGTGTAAACTACATATATTTTATTTCATTTATCGTAAAACTATTTTCTTCTAACTGAAAATAATATTAACAGTTATTAATACTGTGTATTAGCACTAAGTAACTCCACTCCAGTACTCTTGCCTGGAAAATCCGATGGACGGAGGAGCCTGGTGGGCTGCAGTCCATGGGGTCTCGAAGAGTCAGACATGACTGAGCGACTTCACCTTCACTTTTCACTTCCATGCATTGGAGAAGGAAATGTCAACCCACTCCAGTGTTCTTGCCTGGAGAATCCCAAGGACGGGGGAGCCTGGTGGGCTGCCATCTATGGGGTCGCACAGAGCCGGACACGACTGAAGCGACTTAGCAGCAGCAGCAGCAGAGTTTATTTTGTGGACGTTTATAAGTTCCTTCAGAGACATTTGTAAAGGCATGTTTCTCTTTTGTTCTAAACAATTCAGTGAAGTTTGAAGCTGACAGGATTTTGATTGGTTGGGAATATCCATCACCCTTCTTGCTCAGCTAAACAGAAAGAAAGGCATCTCTGAAAGGAACGATGTTGTGGGTACTGTGCCCTAGTGATGCAGAAACGTCACTGAGATTTAGGTGCATGGCTCATCAGCTCTTTTTTCTTTTTTTCTGAACGGTAAAAAAGTAAAACTTTTTCCTCTTTTCCAAAGATTGAAGTTAACCAATAAAGACACACATCTTCACTAATAACATTACTATCATGCAATATCTATAGAGAGACCCATTCTCAGCAATATTCTTTAAAAATAGACAAGTTTGTCTGTCTGTAGTGGATATTCTTAAATTCTGGAGAATCAGAGACATTCGAAGCCATTAGAACTTTAAATTTAAAGCAACATCTACCCAATAGGTATGTTGCTGGTTTTCTCAGCTTTCAAAATAATCTCAAGAATGTAACAGCCAATAGTTACGAAGATGAATACACAGAACTTTCCCTGCTATGCTTCTGCTTTCTAGCCCATTGTCCAGGTCTAGATTAGCCTTTGTTATTCAGAAATGTGATCAAGAGAAAGTAGAACTGGAGACTAGCCTGCACTCCCCATGGAGTCAAGTCTAGTGAGGTGGGTTCTGTTCTGAAGTGCAGAATGCTCTGCTTAGGATGTCAGTAACCAGATCAGCAGGCCAGCAGTGGAATTGTGTGGTTAGTCAAAGGGAAATATATATATATATATATATATATATATATTACAATATAGTAAGTGTAAAAGTTCAGAGAAAAACACATAGTAGCTGTATGTATACTTTGGAGCAAATTCTTGATTGGAAACTTGAATGTTTGAAGTGCAGAGAAATTTTAAGGTGTTTGCTAAACATTTAAAATGTATTATAACTACCCCACTCCATCTCAGCTTGGTTTGCTTGAGACACCAAATAGAGATTTTAAATGTTTTTAATATTTTTCTGTCGCACTGCTGTTTCTGTGAATGAGACATCTTGCTGTATTATATTTATAATATTTCATTATATTATATAATTTCATTATATTTAGGTTGCAGTGGTAAATTCTAAGACACTGGTTTCCAACAGTCCCTTCAGCTCCTTTGACCCCTCTAAAAACAAAACAGTAACAAATACTACCTTTAAAAATAGAATTTACATGTAATTACTTCTTTTCTTTTTACATTCAAAGCTCTAATGATTTATTATACAAAGCTACTGGGAATTGATAGGAAAACTATTGTGGTTTAATAGGTAAATAGAAAAAGTTTTCATAAAATATGGACATTATAAACAAATATGAATAATACTCTTAGTACTGAATTTTTAAAAAATATTTCTTTACAGGACATTATATTAATAGCCATACATTGTATATTTGTGTGTGTGTGTGTGTGTGTGTGTATGCTTCAGAGAGTTATGCTCATATTGATGTTTGGTTTCTCAGCATCATTGGTCCTTATCCTTTCTACATTCTCCTCTTAGTTGGGCAGCACAGAGGTTTCTTTCATCAGATCCTTCCCTCCCTGCCCCAGTGTGACAGGAAGTAAGCCCTTGACCCAAGCTAGACCATTCAAATTTATTCCTGAGAATTTGACTCTTGAATATAAACGACAGAAGGACAGAATGAATAAATAATGCTGTTTATTCTTTATAACATTGACTACTGAGTATTTCATGCTTTGAAAACCTACAGCTGCCAGCCTTACCTAGAACCCTCTCCCAATATGCATCTAACAAATTCTTCAGTTAAACTAGCCAGAGTCTAGTTTTACTACCTGTTTGCAAATTACCATATGTGTGTGAAGTTGCTCAGTCGTGTCCTATTCTTACTGACCCCACGGACTGTAGCCTACCAGGTTCCTCCATCCATGGGATTTTCCAGGCAAGAATACTGGAGTAGGTTGCCATTTCCTTCTCCAGGAGATCTTCCCGACCCAGGGATTGAACCCAGGTCTCCCGCATTGTAGGCAGGTGCTTTACCACATAACTATAGCTATATCTTTGAGTAGCATTTTAAAACTCACTTTTCTTCTGAGTCATCTGATTCATTGTGTAAACAGCTTTGATACTTAAATTTCATGAACTGTTGTTTCACATATATGTTATCATAGCAAACAGCTAATTAAAATATAGCAGTCATAATAGAATCAATCTGAAAATGAATAAATACAGTTGATTGATGTGTTGGCAACTTCCTCATTGCCAGCCTGTTCCAGAGTCATAAATTTTATTTATTGCTTCATCAAGAACTTTGCAAGGATAGAATCCGAGTGAAAGACCTAGCTGACCACGAACTACTTAGGTATGCACGGAAGGACATGACCCTAGTCTTCTATCTTTGCCAAACAAAGCCTAGTCCAAGGACCAGCATCAGCATCACCTTGGCACTTGCTAGAAATGCACACTTTCAGACCCTACTTTTAACCTACAGACATAGAATCTGCATTTAAAAACCATTCCATAGGACATTTGTTTTCCATTAAAGTTTAAAAATATTCTATCCTATCTCACATTTCGCATGTATCACTTTATCATTTACTGTTTAAGTCTCCACTCTATAATAGCAGACTGCCTCTATTTAGGTGCTTTTCAAAGCACTTTAACCCTCATTTTCATAGTAATCTTGGGAGACATGGATGGATAACATTGCTACCCATTCTAGAAAGGCAAGAACTGAAGCCTAGAGAAGCTGACTGGTAAGGCTGCCTCTGTAGAGTGGTACAGTCAGTATTAGCACACAGGAGTCTTCAATTAAAGAGTCAGGATTGGCTCTAGAATGATTATCGTGTTCATTAATCTTCTAAGAAGGAATTGTTTCAAGTATATCTCCTTTAGATTTATAAAGGAGATATATAGGTTATAAAAGTCCTCCTGTAATGACAGGAAGACAGAATGAATAAACAGCAATTCATTGTAATGAATGGCTACATTCATTACAATGTTTGTATGTGATTTTTGTATGTATTGTACAAATTGTTTGTATTGTACACACAAAATTTATGTATTGTACAAAAATGTACACATTGTATGTGCATACAAACATCACGTTTGTACGTACAATGTTGTATGTAAAGATTTGTTCAGCCCACCGATGGGTCAGGATCTTATTGTTTCAAAACTCAGCTGTTTCACCTGTAGACTATTTTAACTTATAAAATGCTCTGTTTTGAAATACACTTTTCATATCTTTCCATCTAGAAAAATAATATTTTAATCTGCCACTTCAAATACTGAAAAATAAATTTTTCTTTTAGTCTTTTCTTGTTCTGAGAAAATTATTTCAACTATTCCTCAATGACATATCATCTAATTCCTCATCTTGATAATCTCTATTAAGACACTCAAGGTATTTGAGGTTCTTATTAAAAACATTACAAATAATCTAATGTGGTTTGACCAGCATAATGTACAGTGGGATAATTACTTCCATTACCCAGACATTCTATATTATTAAGGTTGTCTAAAGTTCATTCAGCTTTGGTGATATCCATATAGTATTCTTGTTTTATACTGCAATTGTGTCTTCATGTTCATATAAGCTTTTCTCTTGTCTTGGTTTACCCCATTCTATCTCTAAATTAATATTTTTAAGTAAATTATCTTAATTAATTTTTATTGGGCTGTAGTTGGTTTGCAATGTTGTGTTAGGTTCACTGAATAGCGAAATGAGTCAGCCATGCATATAAATATATTCCTTCTATTTTGCACTTCCTTTCCGATCAGGTCACCTCTGTGCATTAAGTAGAGTTCCCTTGCTATACAGTGTGTTTTCATGAGTTACCTATTTTACTGTTGTTTTTATCGTTTAGTCACTGAGTCACGTCCAGCTCTTTTGTGCCCCCATGGACTGTAGTCTGCCAGGCTCCTCTGTCCATGGGATTTCTCAGGAAAGAATACTGGAGTGTGTTGCCATTTTCTTCTCCAGGGGATATCCCTGACCCATGTCTCAATCAAACCCATGTCTATTGCATTAACAGACAGATTCTTTACTGCTGAGCCATCAGGGAAGCCTGGTATCTATTTTATACATAGTATCAATAGTATGTATATGCCAATCCCAATCTCCCAATTCCTGCCACCTTCCCCCTTCTCCTTGGTATCCATATATTTGTTCTCTATACCTGTGTCTCTGTTTCTCCTTTGCAAATAGAGTCATCTGTACCATTTTTCTAAGGAGTCCGTCAAGGCTGTATATTGTCACCCTGCTTATTTAACTTATATGCAGAGAACATCATGAGAAATACTGGGCTGGAAGAAACACAAGCTGGAGTCAAGATTGCCAGGAGAAATATCAATAACCTCAGATATGCAGATGACACCACCCTTATGGCAGAAAGGGAAGAAGAACTGAAAAGCCTCTTGATGAAAGTGAAAGAGGAGAGTCAAAAAGTTGACTTAAAGCTCAACATTCAGAAAATGAAGATCATGGCATCTGGTCCCATCACTTCATGGGAAATAGATGGGAAACAGTGTCAGACTTTATTTTGGGG
>SJYX01003457.1:36604-54006 GCA_006410675.1 Oreotragus oreotragus
GTGCTGTGATTCATGAGGTCACAAAGAGTCGGACACGACTGAGCGACTGAACTGAACTGAACTGATACCATTTTTCTAGATTTCACATATATGTTAATATACAATTTTTTTCTCTTTCTGACTTATTTTACTCTGTATGACAGTCTCTAGGTCCATCCACATCACTGCAAATTACACAGTCTCATTCTGAGTTATTACTTTTTGTTGTTATTGTTTGTGGAGGTTTTTTTTTTTTTTTTCTGATACAGAGCTTTAATTCTTGTTCAATGATGTCTTTTTGATTGTAGATCATCATTTCAGACTCAGAAGGTCTTTTGAAACCTTGTAAAGGCTGGACCATGGGGCAGATTCTTCCACTTTGAAACAATCAAAGCCAATCCTTTCCCTGCTTCAGTCTCACAAATAGTCCAGGCCCAAATAAATCTCTCTAAGTGTTAGTTGGTGGTATCTGATTATTTATGACCCCGTGGTTGCAAGGTTTCTCTTGTGTAGCCTGTAGCCCACCAGGTTTCTCTGCTCATGGAATTCTCCAGGCCAGAATAGTGGAGTAGGTTGCCATTTCCTTCTCCAGGGAATCTTCCCAACCCAGGAATCGAACCCACGTCTCCTACATTGCAAGCAGATTCTTTACCCTCTGAGCCGCGAGAAAAGCCCAAATAAATCTCTATAGATCTCCATAATATAGGCCATAATCATCCCCTATAACCTATAGCCCTCCTAAACACTATTGAGATTTTGAGAGGCAAATTAATCATCCTCCTCTTTGAATTCTAAATCATTTGAGTAAAAGATATCAGATTCAGAGAAACAACAAAGTACAAACTTTATTACTCCCCCCAAAATTGGTGACTGTAAGTTAAAGCAGAGGCCAATATTGACTTCTGATGCCTATGCCCCTCTCCTCTCCTTCATAGGAAGGTGACCTGTGCTAACATAGGGGAGGCAGGAGAAGAGAGAACACACTCAGCCTATAGGCAGGCAACTTGGAAACAGAACCAGTGTGAAACCAGTTAGATCAAATAGAGCCCATCTCCCTAATCTCAGTCATCAGATCAATCACTCCACTTCCAGTGGGGAGAACCACTAAGGAGGGGAGATTCAGGAATGTTCTCTCAGTATATTCTCTGTTGGGTTGGAAATTGGAAGAAACAAAATGATGTGTCCCACCTAAGAAGAAGCCCTGGACTAGGTCACTGATCCTGTCAAGCAGGTTGTTTGCCATCTCGTCATGAGATTTGTTCATTTCTCCCTCTGCTCCTTTGCAAATACCACTACTTGATTAGAATCCTTCTTGCTTCTCCACTAATACAAATCTCCCTGTGTCTTTGTTTACTTACAGGGATTGCATTATTTGAGTCATTGAATGTTGAAACACCTAAAACTCAAATTTGTTTCAAAGGCAGACACACCAGATTTAAATAGCTGCCATCACGAGATGGAATAAAGCTCTTAGGTATCCGGTGATGAAAGTCTTTATGTGAGTGAAACTCAGATTGAAAGACCCTTATGATTCCCTATTTAGTCTCTCTGGAAGATACTAACACTCTGCCAAAGTATCAGTGTATATATTAACCAATGATGTATATACTTAGAAAAAATTGTAAGTAAAGATATGTTACCTTTAGATTGTTCAGGAATAAAATTCTGAAAGGTTGTTGAATTACGATGCCGGGATTCTTGGCCTCCGGAGGAGAAGAATTCAATCCGGGGCCAGAGACGAGGCTTGATCGCTCAGAGCTTTTGTGTCATAAAGTTTTATTAAAGTATAAAGGAGATAGAGAAAGCTTCTGACATAGGCATCAGAAGGGGGCAGAAAGAGTACCCGTCTGCTAGTATTCAGCTGGATGTTATATAGTCACCAGCAGTCTGTTAATGAAAGAAAGGAATGTCTCAAAACTTAGAATGGCACTAGGCCCCTCACCCATAAGAGTATTTTGGGATAACCTTGGCTCCAAATGGTTGATCTTGGGCCATAAAATGATTAACTTGAATCTTGAAGAAGGGCAGATCACCATCCAAATAGTTTCATTTACATAGATTAGAGGAACAATATCAGAGTACAACATACTGGATGGGGTAAATGCATAGTACATTAGCATAGCTTAAGATAAACATTTCCATAAGAAAAAGGCATTGGTTAACTTGNCCAGGCCCCACACCCATAAGAGTATTTTGGGATAACCTTGGCTCCAAATGGTTGATCTTGGGCCATAAAATGATTAACTTGAATCTTGAAGAAGGGCAGATCACCATACAAATAGTTTCATTTACATAGATTAGAGGAACAATATCGGAGTGTAACATACTGCTTTATCAAGTAGGTTGAGCCCAAAAGGCGAAACCGACTTGAAGACAGAGTTTGGGGTAAATGCATAGTACATTAGCATAGCTTAAGGTAAACATTTCCATAAGAAAAAGGCATTGGTTAACTTGAGGTGAAACCAGGTATCATTATGGCAACACGGAATCTTAAGAGAAACCTCCTTTTAAATTTGTATAGAGAAGGAAAAAAATATCGCTAGTTTGTTTCCTCCTGCCGCCTGAGAGAGAGAAAATGCCTGACACTTGCAGGCTATTTCCTCCGTCTGGAGACCCCTGGCCTTCCTGCCTGTTACCCTCTCACTCCTCTCTACTTCCTTTCCTTAACTTCCGGCGTGGCACCCGTTTCTCAGTCCAGCGTCGTGCCCTCAGTCCCGTTGCTTTGCGTCCGCCAGGCCTCCATCGGCGCCCCCACTCCCATCACCGCGTCGGGCCGTGTCTCCCTCCTCCGTGTCCCCGCGCATATCCACTGTGTCCCTCTCCACCACCCTGCCATCAGGCCACCGTCCTCTCCTACCTGCGCTGCGGGCTCCACCCTCGAGGCCCGCCGGATGGCCTGACCTACTCTTCGCCTTCGGCACAGCCAGCCTGCAGGCCTGCCTCAGCTTCGCGCTTCCTGGCTGCTTTCAGAACAAAATCCGAGCGCCCTGACTCAGCGCCAGGCCTCGTGACGCAGCTCCCGGCTTCAGCCCGCCTTCCGCCGCATCAAGGCCGCGGGTTCGGCTCCACTCTGGTCAAACCTGCGGCACCTGTGGCTCCCAGTCTCGCTGCTCCGGAATCTTCCGCCCGCCCCCCTCCACTCCTTTTCTCTGCTACCCGCCCCCGGCTCCGTGGTAAAGTTTTTGCCCAAACTGCCGCAATCTTTCCTTTCTTGCTAGCCAGGCCCTCTGCAGCTTCTCCCATAGAGCGGGAGTCGATTTTCATAGCCACTGATTCTGGACCGGCCTGTGGCTGCCTGCCCTATGGAATGTTCTGGAAGTGTGCTGTGGGGGTTCTGAGCCCGGGCCTCTAGAGGCCTCCAGCTTTTGTTCACTCTCTTGAATCCTTACCCAACCAACAGTGTGAACCAGAATTTCATCCTTGGATGTAAATGAACCAGCAGAAGCTGAGGCTTGGGGATGTCCTAGGCAGCCTCTGGGGCCGGATGGAATCAACCCCGGGTTCCAGGGCACTAACCTCACCCTGACCCCAGCATGGATGAGCCCTGACCAGTTGGGAATGGGAAACAGGAGGGAGCTGCCAGACTCATTTTCCCTCCTTCCTCTCTCCAAGGGCCACTCTGAGGAAGCATCCTTGCTCTTGGCAACCCTCTGTCTGAGCAGACTGAGAGTCCTTTGGATTTCAAAGACCTCAAACTAGTCAATCTTAAAGAAAATCAACCCTGAATACTCATTGGAAGGACTGATGTTGAGGATGAAGCCCCAGTACTTTGGCCACGTGATGCGAAGAGAGGACTCATTGGAAAAGACTCTGATGCTGGGAAAGGTTGAGGGCAAGAAAAGAAGGGGGCCACAGAGGACGAGATGGTTGGATGGCATTACTGATTCAGTGGACAATAAACATGGGCAAACTCTGAGAAATGGTGAGGGACAGGTAAGCCTGGTGTGCTGCAGTTCATGGGGTCGCAAAGAGTTGGACACGACTGAGCGATTGAACAGCATCTGAGCAGATGAGCCACAGAATGACCTGCTGTGCCTCTTCACAGCTTACTGGCAAACGGAGGCTAGGTGGTAACAGGTCTGTCTCAGAGCGAGGAGTCTGCATCTCTTTCTTCTTGCTTCGCCCTCCTCACTGCCCTGAGCTTCCACTCCTAATAACTTCCGGTTCTGCTTTTTGCTAAGGCAGCAGCCAGTGTGCACACATCACATCGAGGAAGCTCAGTTCTAATTCAGATGCCCTGGCTCCCACTCCTCAGAAGCCAGGAATCCCCAGAAAGCACTTGCGTTCATTCCCTATTGCCGCTGTAACGAGCTGTCTCAAACTTAGTGGCTTAAAACAACATGAATTTAGGGACTTCCCAGGTGATCCAGTGGTTAAGGCTTCTCCTTCCAGTGCAGGGAGTGTAGGTTCCATCCCTGGTCTGGGAGCTAAGATTCTGCATCCCTTTCAGCCAGGAAACCAAAACATAAAACAGAAGTAATATTGTAACAAATTCAATAATGACTTTTTGAATGGCTCATATTAAAAAACCTCTGGATAAAAGAAAGACAAAAGCAAAAAGGTGTCCTCTGACACTTCTGGAGGTTGGAAGTCTGCAATCAGTTCTACCCAGCTGAAATCGAGGGGTCAGCAGGACTGTGAGTCCTCCTGGAGTCCAATCCTGGGTCAGGGAACAAGGTCCCACATGCTGCAACTAAAGATCCTGGCTGTCAAAACCAAGACCCAGTTGTTATTTAGTCGCTAAGTCATGTCCAACTCTTTGCAACCCCACGGCCTGCCAGGCCATAAGATTTCCCAGGCAAGAATCCTGGAGTGGGTTACCATTTCCTTCTCCAGGGCATCTTCCTGTCTGGGATCAAACCCCTGTCTCCTGCACTACGGATGGATTCTTTACCAATGAGCCACTGGGGAAGTCCCAAGACCCGGTTCAGCCAAATAAATAATTTTTTTTTAATGACGTCTTTGAGAGCTTGTCTTTATCACAGCATGAAACAGACATTTGGCAATTCCCTAAATAATTAGACCAATCTGGAGTCGGATGCCCTGATTTTATCTAGATAGGATGTTTATCCTACCCAGACTCTACTTCCTTTTGTGCTGGCTAGGCCCACCTGGTTCTGAAGCAATCACTTTCTGTGGTTTCTAATTAGAAATTGGAGCTTAATGCACACAGCAATATTATGCTTAATCTCCTTTATGACCTGTTTTTATGACTTATGTGAAATTCATTAGGCACCGAGAAAAGGAATTGCTTGCAGATGAGCAACTGTCTACCTCAATACTTCGTTCTCATAAAATCTTATTCTTGATTCAAACCATTTAAATATATGTAGAATGGGAGAAAAAAAAATACTCGTGATGGCAGACTGGCTTTAAGACATCCATTTAGTTGTAGTTTCAAAAAATATATTCTTTCAGGGACTTGCCTGGTGGTCCAGCAATGAAATTCATTAGGCACCGAGAAAAGGAATTGCTTGCAGATGAGCAACTGTCTACCTCAATACTTCGTTCTCATAAAATCTTATTCTTGATTCAAACCATTTAAATATATGTAGAATGGGAGAAAAAAAAATACTCGTGATGGCAGACTGGCTTTAAGACATCCATTTAGTTGTAGTTTCAAAAAATATATTCTTTCAGGGATTTGCCTGCTGGTCCAGCAATTAAGAATCCTCCTTGCAATGCAGGGGACACGTGTTTGACAGATCCCTTGCCGGGAACTGAGACCCCACATGCTGCGGGGTGACTAAGCCCAAGCACTGCAACTACTGAGCCCATGCGTGTCAAAACAAAAGATCCCTCATGACGTAACAAAGATCCCACATGCCACAGCTAAGACCCAAAATGGCCAAATAAACAAATATTTTTTGAAACACTCTTCCAGACCCATGATGCATGTGCTCTTCCATTCTGTTGATACACGTTAATTTTGTTTGATATGCCAGGTACTTTGCTGGGCACGGTGCGCGCAGCATGGAGCAAATCAAAATCCTTACCCTCTCAGACCTGATATTAACACTATGCTTAGGAGGAGACAGATGATGAAGGAACCCGCCAGGAAATAATGTCAGGAGAGACAGGGCACAAAGAAAAGGAAGGCGGTGAAGAGAGAAAACAGTGGTGGGTTAAGATGAGCTGGCCTGGCACGTCTGAGAGGAGGCCGGATGAGGAGACCACAAGCCGCACACACCTGGGAGAAGAGCAAAGGGAACAAGACACCGAAGAACTTGCGACACGGGCAACAGGAAGTGCAAAGGTCCTGAGCTAAGTGTGCTTGAGCCTTTGAGAAAGCAGCAAGGGGACCGGAGGCTGGAAATGGAGTGATGGGAGATGATACAGATGGAATGCTGGTGCCCCTGAAATTCATGCGAAAACCTAATGCCTGGGCTTCCCTGATGGTCCAGTGGTGAAGAATCCACCTACAGTGCAGGAGACGTGGGTTCGATCCCTGGCCTGGGAAGATTCCACAGGCTGGCGAGCACCTTAAGTGTGCTTGAGCGTTTGAGAAAACAGCAAGGGGACCGGAGGCTGGAAATGGAGTGATGGGAGATGATACAGATGGAATGCTGGTGCCCCTGAAATTCATGCGAAAACCTAATGCCTGGGCTTCCCTGATGGTCCAGTGGTGAAGAATCCACCTACAGTGCAGGAGACGTGGGTTCGATCCCTGGCCTGGGAAGATTCCACAGGCTGGCGAGCACCTAAGCTGCAACTGCGGAGCCTGAGAGCTCTGCAAATAAGGGAGGCCACTGCAGTGAGAACCCCGAGCGCCAAAAGGAAGCGCAGCCCCCACGGGCCACAGCTAGAGAAAGCCCAAGAGCAGCGACGAGGACCCAGCACAGCCAAAAAAAGATCTAACCCCTCATGCCCTGAATCCCCCACTCTAAGGTCAAAAGAATTAAGATTCCAGAGGAGTAAAAATGGAGTTGAGGGGCTGGGTTAAGCCCACTCCTTCCAGGAGCCTGCTATGACCTCGGACAGCACACAGGAGACCATCATACACACCCCCACCGCGCCTGTCTCCAAGGCTGCTTATGAACATCAAGCGAGGGAACACGTGGGAACGTTACTCTAGACCCTGCCTAACACTGTTATTCGGCTGTGACTCCCTGAAGGTCAAAGACTGACTTCTAGTCCTGGGGCTTCGCACGCCGTAGGGCTTGTGGCAGCTGCAGCCCACGGGGCCACCAGGAGTCAGACCCGACTGAGTGACTAAGCGCAGCACACGCGGGGCGTGTGTAAACGTGTGCCTGGATGAGGAAGTGCTTTCCCCCGCTGAGGCTGCTGTGTGAGGGGCACGACCACTCAACCAAGTCTGAGAGGGAAGTGTCTGCCTTTCTTTCCTTTAGAGACCAAAGCCGCCGTCACTTCCTTGCAGAATTCAGAGTGAAATACAGTCCTGATCGGTAGTGTCATTAGATACGTTGCCCTGGAAGTCCCCGTCCTCACCTCCCAGCAGCCCCTCGGGAAGCCTTCAAGGGGCAGCGTGAGCCCAGGCAACCGGGAAGCCGGGTGGTGTCGCTCAGGACACAGAGAGGAGAAAGGGACCCCGCAGAGACTAGCAGTAGATGTGTACACAGAAGGACGTGGGCTTCATGACTTCCCTGGTGGTCCAGTGGCTAAGACTCTGAGCTCCCGAGGCAGGGGGCCCAGGTTCGATCCCTGGTCAGGGAACTAGGTCCTGCTTATAGCAACTAAGAGTCCAAATGCTGCAACTGAAGACGCGTATACTGCAACTAAGGTCAGCAGAGCTACATAAATTAATTAGTGTTTTCTTTTCTTTTTTAAGAAAAGGAAGTAGGTTTTAGTTCCAATAGTAACAGAGCCCTCAGAATGAGGTCAGCAACCAGAGTCCCCTNTGCTGCAACTGAAGACGCGTATACTGCAACTAAGGTCAGCACAGCTACATAAATTAATTAGTGTGTTCTTTTCTTTTTTAAGAAAAGGAAGTAGGTTTTAGTTCCAATAGTAACAGAGCCCTCAGAATGAGGTCAGCAACCAGAGTCCCCTGGAGAGCTCAGCCCTGAACTCAGAGAGACGAAAGACCCGAGAGGAGGAGGGCCCAGTGACAGAGGGGAGGGGCGGGATTGGGCTGAGAGGAAGGTCAGCCTCTTGTTTACGGACTGGCATCGACGCTGGAAAATGAGAGGCATGGTTCGGAAGGAAACAGAAGCCACTATTCAACCTGCGCTGGCTCAGGTGCGAAATGAGTTAAACAATACTCGCTTCTGGACTTCCCTGGTGGCAAAATGGATAAGAATCCGCCTGCCAGTGGAAGGGATACAGGTTCGTTTCCTGGTCCAGGAAGATTCCACGTGCCTTGGAGCAACGAAGCCCGTGTGCCTCAGGGCTGTGACGACTGCAGCCCATGTGCCCAGTCTGTGCTCCACGACAACAGAAGCCGCCACAGCTAGAGAAAGTCTGAGCAAAGCAATGAAGACCCGGTGCAGCCAAAAATAAGTAAGTAAATCATAAAAGTATAAATCATAATTTTACATATTAAAATTATAAATTAAAAACCTCACCTCTACTAAAGCTGTGCAACTATTTTCCAAAGGCCTTTCCCTTGCTCCTCCCCCAAAGCCACTCTGCCTCCCTGACATTCTTCCCAAGGGAGGGGAAGTAACCACCTTCCTTCGGGGAAGTCCTGGGGCAGGGTCTGGACAGGCAGGCTGGACAAGAGTGGAGCGGCCCGCCCTGCCTTCTCCAGATGGGTCTCCCCTCCAGCTGTTGTCAGTCTCCATCCGCACTCCCCCACCTCCTTCCAGTTCACGGATCACACCAAACCCACTCACAGGGCTTCTGATGACCTGCCTTGTTCACTGCCCAGGAAGCTCTGCTCCCGGACCTCAGTGAGGCTGACTCTTTCTCACTGTCCAGGGCTCTGCTGGACGCCTTTCTGGACTCACCAGCCTTCAGTCCTCTTATTGAATCCAAGTCCATGTACCTGAAGCACAGTGAGGCCATATAATCCAAAATGTCAGAGCTTGGAGCAGAGAAAGGTTTATCGCAGCACCAAGTCATGTATGGATGCGAGAGTTGGACTATAAGGGAAGCTGAGCACTGAAGAATTGATGGTTTTGAACTGTGGTGTTGGAGAAGACTCTTGACAGTCCCTTGGACTGCAAGGAGATCCAACCAGTCCATCCTAAAGGAGATCAGTCCTGAATATTCATTGAAAGGACTGATGCAGAAGCTGAAACTCCAACACTTTGGCCACCTTATGGGAAGAGCCAATTTATTTGAAAAGACCCTGATGCTGGGAAAGATTGAGGGCAGGAGGAAAAGGGGACGACAGAGGGTGAGATGGTTGGATGGCATCACTGACTCAATGGACATGGGTTTGAGTAAACTCCAGGACTTGGTGATGAACAGGGAGGCCTGGCGTGCTGCAGTCCATGGGGTCGCGGAGTGTCGGACACAACTGAGCGACTGAACTGAACTGAAGCAAGGACCACAGGTGGCTTGAGGTCAGAAGACCCGAACTCCTTGACGGCTTCAAGGAAGAGTTGTTAAAGGCGAAATGTGGGGTGAGGGCTGCAGGTGCCTGACTTCCCTCTGGCGNGTGCTGCAGTCCATGGGGTCGCGGAGTGTCGGACACAACTGAGCGACTGAACTGAACTGAAGCAAGGACCACAGGTGGCTTGAGGTCAGAAGACCCGAACTCCTTGACGGCTTCAAGGAAGAGTTGTTAAAGGCGAAATGTGGGGTGAGGGCTGCAGGTGCCTGACTTCCCTCTGGCGGGTGGTGAGGTGACCAGGAATCTCAATTCCAACCAGCCTTCCGGTTCCAACAAGTCTGGGGTCACAGCAGGTAGTTTCCAATCTCCACCCGGGTGGGGCCTTAGTCCCTGAAAAGCATCTCAGAGATTTGAATCAGATTGTTCTGTGTACCCATGGAGGACGAACTAGGCCCCAGTTTTACCCCTGAACTGTCGATCCGGACCACTCGGCCTTTGTTTCTGCATTCCCTCACTTCTCTAATTAGTGATTGCTCGAGTCTGCTCTTTGGAACTCCCAGAAGGCCCCGGAGAAGATTTTCTACAAACAATCAGGGGGCGGGGAGGCCGTTCCCCTGGAGGGTCCTGCTAAGTTTCAGTTCCCTTGTTCTCAAGCACTTTCCATCACATCACTGTTTTTCTCAAGGCTCTGAACACTCTCTGAAACCACCTTACAGGTGTGATTACCTTTGTCAGCCCCCTCATTTCTCAGCAGAATGCAGGCTCCACCAGAGCAGGGAGCTGTTTGCTCATTGTGATACCCCCAGCGCCTGGAACACTCTGAAGTCTTCTTTTTTTTTTTTTTAATTTTTAAAAATGTATTTGGCTGCGTTGGGTCTTAGTGGTGGCACTAGATATCTTCATGGTGTCATCTCTCATTGGGGTCCAGTTTCTCTAGTTGTGGCACACAGCCTCTCAAGTTGAGGTATGAGGGCTTAGCTGCTCTATGGCACATGAGATCTTAGTTCCCCGACCAGGGATCGAACCCATTTCCCCTGCATTGCAAGGCGGATTCTTAACCACTGGACCGCCACGGAGTCCCACCCTTGGAAGTCTTGACCAATCGTTGATAAATGCATGAAAAGGATGAGATGAGGATTACCGGAGACGGTGTTCCTAGGCTTTTGGAGGGTGCCAGGCACCTTAACAACGGCATTATTATCACTATTACTATCATTCCTCTTTTGTTGCAAGTCGGATCTGTTGGATAAGGCAGAAATAATGAGCCTACCTTATTATATCTGAAATAGGAATGTAGGAAGCACTGATTTCTCTTCTCTGGAGGACACGGGCAAGTCCTAGAAAAATTCACCACAAACCTTCCTGAGAAAGCACAATACTGGTGAAAGCCCTCAGGGCTCCCAGGTTCTGCGCTCAGCAGCTGCGTGACCTTGGGTAAGATTTTCAACCTCTCTGCACCTGTTGAGAAATCTGAGCGATATAGGGGGTCATTAAATGCTGCATAAGATCTCTTAATTTCTAGAAGCATTGTCCTTTATCTCATTTGGTTGTTCTTGCCTGCCTTCTGGAGGATGAATGAAAGAACTAAAGACTGGCAGAAACAGAGAGGGGCTGGAGGCTCTAGAATAAATATTGTCAGTTTCCAAATTATTAGGTGGCACGGGTCTCCTCTTCCCTAAGGATGTAAAGACCCAACAGAGGGACCACAACGCTTCTTCTGCCTTTGATCCAGAGCACAGACTACCTTACTTTGGACACTGTTCTTAGCAGTTTTACACCTGGATGTCCTTTGGTCCTTAAAATAACCTTACAAAGTATGCATTATTGCTCCATCTTTATTACCTCCATTTTACAGGTTAGGGNTTTTCCTCCAGAGATTTTTATCAAACCATCCATTAATTGATGTCATCTGTTACTTTCAAACAACAATTGATAGTTATTATATTAAGAAACTTGTCAGGGTGATTAAGAATGATATCCTCTGCAGTTATTGACAATGGTAGACCATGTTAGTTTGGCCAAACATGTTAGTTCTGCAAAGGCCTTTTGCTAATTAGAATATTGTATCTTGTTCACTGGGGGAGTGAAAAAGGGGAAATGATGCTCTGAGTCTAAGCAAGCTCTTTGTGGAAAGCAGGACACATAGGAGCTCCAAGCTGGAAGGCAAAGAGGTGGTTGCCTTGGTGGCTACGGGTTTGAAGGACTTCCCAGTAAAGGTTAGAAAGGATTTCTCAATTTGTGGCCCATATGCAATCTACATCAGAATCACTAAGATTAATTATTTCAAATGCAGATTTCTGGTTCCACTTCAGAATGACTTAATGAAAATATCTAGAATTGTAGCCCAGAAATCTGGCCTTATTTGTAATCATCTCTAGATAGATTTCAAGTACATGAAGGTTTGAAAAACACCAAGTAAGTGGCTCATGCTGCAGAATGTTCTACTGCTTCGTACACCATTAGATATTTCAAATACTGACTCATTGGGTCTTAGGAAGGTCTTGTGCTTATTTGAAAGGCAGATTCTTCAAGCCTATTTGTACAAAAGCAAGGATTCTTTATTACCTTGGAGCCGTTGACCGTGGCAGAATCAAGAATCCTCTGAATTATACATAAAGTGTAGAGTGTTTCTGTATTTATCTGGGGTGGAGACGTTTAACCTTTATCAAATTTTCAAAAGCTCCCCAACTCTCTCCCAAATTTCTGGATGACTGGACTAAAGGAATCAAACTCATTTAATTGCAACTGATTTATTCTTTTGGAGACTTCATTTACTATGGTCAGGACAGCAAGTCATTTGCTTGATGACAAGAAGAATTAGCCCTTAAAATGTTTTTCAGCTTCTTTTATTGTAAGTTTTTCACTTCCTAAACTATCGCCTGTTTCTGAAGTAAAATGCCATGCACATTTATCATCAATCTAGCATCAGGAGTCTGGATCTGAACATTCCATCAATGGAATGCAAAATTGATATCACGGATGGGAAACAGCTAAACTTCTGCCCACAAAACGCACCCTCTGCTTCCTAGTCTCTGTCTATCACAGATTTTGCTTCCATAAAAAGAAAGAAGCTTTTATAGCTGAGATGATCTGTAATTTTATTCTGTCACTATTTCACCAGAAATATTGTAAGTCTCCATTGTTGTGTGGTAGTGTTTGCACAAAAAAGTTATAACAAGGGAAGAAATGAAGCTAAGTGAAAGTGAATAAGTATGAGACCTATTCATAACACTGTGATTCCAGGTTAGTGATAAAAAGTTTCATTTATGTCTGATTAATAATGTTTGCCAACAAAGGTCCCATCTAGTCAATGCTATGGTTTTTCCAGTGGTCATGTGTGCATATGAGAGTTGGACTATAAAGAAAGCTGAGCACCGAAGAATTGATGCTTTTCAACTGTGGTGTTGGAGAAGACTCTTGAGAGTCCCTTGGACTGCAAGGAGATCCAACCAATCCATCCTAAAGGAGATCAGTCCTGAGTATTCATTGGAAGGACTGATGTTGAAGCTGAAATGCCAATACCTAAGTGAAGAACTGACTCATTTGAAAAGACCCTGATGCTGGAAAAGATTGACAGCGGGAGGAGAAGGGGACGACAGAGGATGAGATGGTTGGATGGCATCACCGACTCAATGGACATGAGTTTGAGTAAACTCCAGGAGTTGGTGATGGACAGGGAGGCCTGGCGTGTTATAGTTCATGGGGTCACAAAGAGTCAGACACAACTGAGTGACTGAACTGAACTGAATTATGTTGTGTCAGGAAAGACAGCCTTGTAGACAAAGAAGAAGAGTTCTCCATAATGTGAATTTTACAAAAGGAAAAATCTTTAGTTAGTATATACCTAAGCTTAAAGCCCCTGGAGAAGAAAATGGCAACCCAGTCCAGTATTCTTGCCTACAGAATCCCATGGACAGAGGATCCTGGCAAGCTATAGTCCATGGGGGTCACAAAGAGTCAGACATGACTTACCAACTAACAAGCTGAAAGCAAATAAGTGTTGCAAACCAAGGTTCTCTGATTAGATTAAATTAGATTAACTTAAATTTTGGCCAATATCAATAGTACAAATAGTAAGTCTAGATAGGAAAGAAGTGCTCAATTCTCTTTGAATACAAAGGAGATGAAGAATTTGGCCCAAGCAAACGACCTCAGAGCAAAATCCTTGGTCCATGGACACAGCAGAAATGCTAAGCTCTAATGTTGGTATTCCACCGGTATTTGCCACCTTCTAGCTCATATTCCTAGTTGCTAGCAATGTCTGTGACACATAAGGATCATACAATAAATACTTCTTCAATAGGTATATAAATAAAAGATAATCACTAAAGAAGATCCTAGTTATAGTAAGATAAATATATGAACTATATGAAAAAATTTTTCAATGGCCTAATACAGTATACTTTATTCTTAGCTCCTAGAAAACTCAGTGTATAACAGTGGCATGTCCTATACCATGCAGCAGTTCAGAGATCAGTATAAATTCCAGACTCTTCTTTCCTGTAAGTGTGCATCTAGCCAGAAGGAGGAAGAGAGAGAATGGGAAAAAACGTGAGAGATTTAAATGGGCCACTTCCGGACATGACAGACATCATGTCCACCTACATTTCATCACCAGATGTCCATCACATGGTCCCACTTAACTACACAGGAGGCTGGGAAGAGTGGGCAGCCTATGTATTCAGGGAGGAAGGGGGAAAGAGTGGAAACAATGGGTTTCAGTTAATAATTAGCTTGTCTTTGCTCTATCAGAATTAGGGCAAGCCCTTTCCTTAGGTAGAACCTACGTTATCGTAACTACCAACTCATAGCCAGCTTTAAGTTTACTTATCTACATTATGGTCTCTCCAATGGATTTTTTTTCACCAGCTATTATCCTAAGTAGTTGTTGTTATTGTTTAGTCCTAAGTGGTAAGGTAAACTTAATTGTAATCCTGGGTGAGCAAGATGCTTACTAGTCTAACAGTACAAAAGAGACTCTTCTAAGAGTTGTTACAACTTGCTAAATGCCTCTTGCCATTTTTAACTGCTTAACCAAAAAAACTATTTATTTCTGAAACATTCTTTAGTATGGTTCCCATTATAGTTCTGAAGTTTTTCCTAAAGAGTCCTAGGTTTTCTAATGTAAGTTATCCTAACTCTCCTCTCCTTCCCATAAGCATTAATTAAGCAGTGGATCATTTTGTTCACAGTGTTTTGACATGCATAATCTGTGAAAAGCATAGTGAACTAATGAAGTTACCTGCTTCAATCTCATACATTTACCTCTCTGACCCTGTGGGACCATTTATTAATGAGATCATCAGCTGTACATACCGATGAGATTGGGATTTATGCAGTTATCTCTCAAGTCTTAGCTACTCATTAACAAACTGCATCTTCAGCAGTTAAATGAATAAACCATTTAGCTAAGGAGAGCCTTCCTTGCTTTATCCATTTTTATCTCTTAATGTTTAATGTATCATAATAATATGCCTCATATTCACTTTCTTTGTTTTATGAGCAAAGTTTTCAGTGTTTAAAAAGAGATGCTAAAATTTATTTTTTTCATTAACTATAATGTCTTTCTTATTTACCCTCCACTCCATTTTTCTACATTTCTCCAGTATATGTACACTGTTACAGTAAAAAAAAAAGTAGCTAACCACAATGCTTTTTAACAAACCTAAAGACACATTTCATCTTTCTTAAATTCATGTATTTGAGAGTATATGTATCTATATTACTCACAAAAAAATGGGAGAGGAGGGGCTAGCATTTTCTTTTATCTCACAGAAAAGTGCTACCCATAGAGACTATTTAGTAACTAAAATTTTAAAAAAGGATCTTGTCCCTGAGAGCTTTATCTATAGGAACTACCATTATAAGATATTTTATTTCTGAAATATGTTATCTATGTAACACAGTTTTGGAAAATGCTTGATCTCTTCCATTCCCACTTGCTTTAGTCATTGTCTCTTTTTTACTTTTTTTTTTAATTTTTATTTTTACTTTATTTTACTTTACAGTACTGTATTGGTTTTGGTATATATTGACATGAATCCGTCATGGATGTACATGAACTCCCAAACATGAACCCCCGCCTCCCACCTCCCACCCCACATCATCCCTCTGGTTCCTAGGAACATTTTGAGTTTCATATATTATTAGGTCAAAAAAGGATGGTAATAAATTTTTATTGTTCCACAAAACCCATACCTTGACAAATACCTTATATATAAATATTGTAAAATGCTACAGATTATGATGACAATCTTCTTTCTAAGGTATTCTTTAAAAATTGTAACAGAATAGAAATTTTTGTATCTCACCCCTTTTATTTCTTCTTTCCTTATGCGTGATGAAAGTGGGATCTTCTAGTACAAACTTGTATTGATAGTTTCCTATGAAAAGAAGTAAACACTGGTAAATAAAAACTTGTCTTATAGATGTCTCATTCTACAGAATCAACTATATTATAGGAGATTGTGATGATTATTGTCCAAAGAGATCCACTATTGCCATCCTAAGACAAATCCAGCAGGAAGGACAATCTTCAGATGGAGCTAAGACTCCAGGGATCAGAAAACTTCAGAAAAGGTACTAGAAATAAGAGACTGTAGGAGGCCAATGATAAAGAAACTCCAGAGAATCAAGCATCTATCGAAGGTGACTCTGCATTGACTGTAATATTACCACCAAAAAAGCAAAAATTCATTTTGTATCAATCACTGAAAATTCTTGTTTATAATTTATTTCTAGCACAGTTTTATTTTTATTTTTGACAGTAAATTCTGTCTACCTACCCTTCCAGATACTGTGCAATAGGTAAATAAATAATGTTATTTCCAATGACCACTAACAAAACTTGTTACTGGTATATGTAAATTGAACAGAATGTAGTCATGTATTTAACAAAATCAATTAGTCAAGAAAGTGTTTGGGTTATTTCCTGGATGAACTTAGACTTCCTAATGGGATAATCAGTTTTGATCTTCCAGTGACCCTGTGAGTAAACAGACTTAAGATGCTTTTATACATCTGCTACCCTGGCCTCTTGCTAGAAGCAGTTTCCCCTACAAAGGGTACTTTTGTAGGAGCCTGGCGGGCTACAGTCATTGGGGTCGCAAAGAGTCATACACGACTTCACTTTCACTTTCACTTTCACTTTCTTTACTTTTGTAGTACCCTTATACATGCTTATAAAATCTTCCAGAAAACAACAGTGTGCATGCAAAAGTACAGCTACTGCTTATTCTCAAGAACAACATCAACACTTCCCTGAAGCCCTTTCAAGATGATGATCTTAAGATGCAGAGAATAATTTTAGTGGCTTCTTGCATCAGTCTCTTCAATGTGTCCTGTTTTGCACCTTACTCGTATGCTAACTTCATAATCAGCAGACTAGGCACACACACACACTGAAAGGGGAAAAAAGTTTGGGTTCATTCTGTCCTTTTAACTTGCCCTTTCAATCAATGCTGGAAAAATGATCAACTGACTCTGATCTCTGAATGGTATTGCAAGGAAATTATTTCTTTAGATTCTATTCATAAGTAAATATATCTCTCAGTGCTTAAAGAGAATGAAGAATTAATTCCCCAAAAAGTTTTGCCTAACAAGAAAAATATATAACTTTTAATTAACTTTATAAAATAGTATAATTCAATCAACTGTTAAGTCACCATCTAGAAAGAATCTTAGTTGAAAGATGCATATCACTGACAATAGATGGAAAAAAACATTTCTCTTTTTGCTAAATATTGTAGTTCAGTCACTAAGTCATGTCTGACTCTGCAATTCCATGGACCACAGCATTCCAGGCTTCTCTGTCCTCCACTGTATCTATTTGTGCTAAATAGTTTACCTATTTATATGTTATATACTAAGTTAAAATTACACATACATGCCACTAGTTGAAAATAATTTTTGTTCAGTTCAGTCACTCAGTTATTTCTCCACTGATCTCCGGTAGCATATTGGT
>SJYX01003458.1:0-37920 GCA_006410675.1 Oreotragus oreotragus
AGTCCCTCCCAGCATCAGAGTCTTTTCCAATGAGTCAGCTAAAGCCCTGGATAAATTACTTTCCACTGCACAACATTTACTAAAATGATGTATACACAATATTTGATCACTAATTACTCTGAACTCATTTTTCAAGTTTTGGGTGGTATTAGTTTCTTAGGGCTGCTGGGACATAGTATCACAGACCACGTGGCTTAAATCTCCAAATTTATTTTCTTACAGTTCTGGAGGCTGGAAGTTCAAATGGTTGGCAGGCTTGGTGTCTCCTGAGGCTTCTCTCCGTGGCTTGCATATGACTGTCTTCTCCTGGGTCTCACCAACATCTTCTGGTGTGTCAATGTCCTTTCTTCTTCCAGTAAGTCGTATTAGATTGGGGCTCACCCTAATGACCTCATTTTAATTTAATTACTTCTGTAAAAGATCTGGTCTCCATACACAGCCACATCCTATATATGTACTGGGTATTAGGACTTCAATATATGAATTTAACAGGCTTCCCAGGTGGTGCGAGTGATAAAGAACCCACCTGCATCAAGTTTTGGGTGGTATTAGTTTCTTAGGGCTGCTGGGACATAGTATCACAGACCACGTGGCTTAAATCTCCAAATTTATTTTCTTACAGTTCTGGAGGCTGGAAGTTCAAATGGTTGGCAGGCTTGGTGTCTCCTGAGGCTTCTCTCCGTGGCTTGCATATGACTGTCTTCTCCTGGGTCTCACCAACATCTTCTGGTGTGTCAATGTCCTTTCTTCTTCCAGTAAGTCGTATTAGATTGGGGCTCACCCTAATGACCTCATTTTAATTTAATTACTTCTGTAAAAGATCTGGTCTCCATACACAGCCACATCCTATATATGTACTGGGTATTAGGACTTCAATATATGAATTTAACAGGCTTCCCAGGTGGTGCGAGTGATAAAGAACCCACCTGCAAATGGAGGAAACTTAAGAGAAGTGGGTTTGATCCCTAGGTCGGGAAGATCCCTTGGAGGAATGCATGGCAACCCACTCCAATATTCTTGCCTGGAGAATCCCAAGGACAGAGGAGTCAGGTGTGCTACAGTCCATCGCGTTGCAAAGAGTTCAACACGACTGAAGTGACTTAGCTTGCACACACATATAAATTTTACAAAAGACACGGTCTAGCCCATAATGGCCTTTTCTTCATAAACATTTATTTTACATAATTTTCTCACCTCATCAATTACATTTTCTATTATTTATAATTTTTAATCAGTATTTTGGAGAAGGAAGTGGCAACCCACTCCAGTATTCTTGCCTGGGAAATCCCATGGACAAAGGACCCTGGTGGGCTATAGTCCATGGGGTTGCAAAAGAGCCAGGCACAGCTTAGCAACAAAACAACAATCTATGCAATTATTCAGATATTTTTGAAACATAATCTGACATAGAAAGAATATAGTCCAGTTACTTAAGTAATGCTTAGTCAGTTTTTTGGAGAAGATGGTAACTCATTCTGTTCCAGAATCCTTGTTTGAGAAATCTCATGAACAGAGGAGCCTGGTAGGCTGCAGTCCGTAGGGTCACAAAGAGTCATACACGACTGAAGCGATTTAGCATGCACCTAATTAGGAGTCTCTCAGTCTCTTTGGATAGTAGGGCTTGGGATTTTGTATAAAAATACATGATAGAAAAAATAAGTTTGTAGATTCCTGGAGAGTGCGGTCCAGGTATTGTACTGATATTTCTCTGCAAATCCCACAGTGCTCATGCAGTACAACTAACTGAGGGTAAGCACCAGTCAGTAGAATGAACGAATCAAGGAGTGAATAAGTAGGGATCGGGTAGCAATAGCTACTATAATCCTGCTTCTTCTCAAGGCACACAAAGGAACCATGTTGTCTTAATGAAGACTCTTTAGGGCGTCCGTCCTACCTGGAAAACTGTCAATATGAGAAGCGGCCTGGGGACCTCTTTTCATCTACAGAGTAGCCTGAACTACATCTTGAGATTTTCCAGTGTTTCCAAAATTCTCTGAACTTTCCTCCAGGGTGGGAAGATTATTTCAGAAAAGTAATTTGCCAAGGTCTTGAGTAGACTCAGAGGAGAAAAAAGACAAGAATACCACACAGTCGTAATGATTGAAAGCAAGAAATTCAATAATAAAAATTGGCAAGTCATTATATTTCTCCTTTATGAAGACCAATTTTGTTCACTTTGATCGAATAACAGGCTTAGCACACAGTCAAGTGATCCATTTAACCCCCCAAACAGTTGCATCTTCAATTAATAAAATGAATTAGCCTCTCTGATTCAGGTAATTACCAACATACTGACCACTGGGCTGCATCTACAGAGAATTCAGTGTAAATGTGTAATTGCCCATTTCAAAGAGAAAGCTGCCATCTATTTTTTTTAACCTGTAGCTTTCCTAACTCCACAATTTATGCCACTTGTAATTTTCAAATCTCTGTTTATTCATTTTCCACTTTCTTCCAGTTTTCACGTGTGTGAAGTCGTTTCTGTCATGTTTGACTCTTTACGACCCTATAGGCCATAGCCCACCAGGCTCCTCTGTTTCTGGGATTCTCCAGGCAAGAATATTGGAATGGGTTGCCATGTCCTCCTCCAGGGGATCTTCTCAATCCAGGGATCGAACCCACGTCTCTTATGTCCCCTGCAGAGGCAGGTTCTTTACCACTAGGGCCACCTGGGAAGCACACTTCTTCCACTTTAAAACTGAGTAATTTAAAAAAATTTTTGATGAAATAATGATTGATAAATAAAATTAGATATAGATACAGATAATATCATCAAAACCCTAATATCTCTCTAGAAAACATTATTGTTACCAACACACGTTTTAGTTCCTTATTTGTTCATTTCTTTTTGCTTCTAACAAAGACAAAAGGGAAAGGAGAGAGAACAAAGAGGAGACAATAGCACATTTCTAAGTGTTTTATCAGAGCACAGGTCCAGAGGTTGAGTTACAGTCCCCAGTGGAAATTTGTTGTCATCACAAACCACCTCACAATATGATACAATTTATCACGATTGTCACTCTAGGCTCAAGAGAAAGCAGAAATAGAATCCTAGAGGCTCCATGCAGGGAATTTGCGTACCCAAGTGCCTGGTTAAACATCCAAAAATCGTCACCATCATCGGATGCTAGCAGCTGGCTACTTATTCTCACAAATCATTAAATGGCCCTAATTTCCCAACCTTTACTCTGAAATTGATTGGTGTATGTTTCAGTCAATAAATATTTAGGAAAAAAATTATGCAAATGCCTAAGTATGTTTCCCCACACTGAACAACCCCATACTATGTGCATTTTTAATTCTTTATAGAGACAAAGCACCTTATAGTTGTTTTTTTTTCTTTTTCTTTATTTTTTTTAACCTGCATTTTATGGCTCCGTGAGCATTTAAACTTCTCTCAGAAATGTTGACTTGAACCAAGATTTTATCTTTAATTTGAAGAAAGGGAAGGATGTAATGTCTTAAAAAGAAGAAGGAAATACAGTGAGTTTCTGCAATTAGCAATATTTAAGTCAGTGAGGACGCCTTCTGGAAATTTCTGATAGATGGGGGATAAGTTAGAATGACAGTAGGCGGAAGATGAAACAAGTGCTTGACAATCTGAGAAGCCTTTATACATGCCGCATTATCCAATAGGCAACGACTGTGCCTTTCTTTAAACTCAGATTACTTGTTTTTGCTTTGTCTGATTTTCATCATTAGCACAACAGCACATGCAATTGTCAGTTAAATTAACTTCAGACTGAGTGCATGCCTACATTCTCATTTCATTCTACTTAAGTACTTTCAGAAAGCCCATCTCTTCTTGGAGAAACACTAAAACAAAAAGATTTAGAAAGATTCCCAAACTTCAAACTTCTCTCATCTCTGCTATTACACACTAGGCAGTGCAAGTTAAGTCCTTTGGTCTCACCATGCAACTACTTATGTTTGGACCCCAAGTCTATCTCTCCAGCCCACCTCCTAGAGATCAGACTCTGATATTCAAGTTTCTACTGGACAGTCCATCTGGTAAAACATAGATACATATTCACATCTCTGGGAATAGGAAAACAAAGGTCTTTCCTCAAAATATGCCTTTTTTTTTTTTTTTAAGTATTATCTATCCATTTGTTTAGCTCATGTCCCTGGGCACTATTTCTGCCTTCTTTTTTTTCACCTGCAACACTTAATCAGCCACCAAGTCTTCTGAATTCTTCCACCATGACATCTCTCAAATCTATTTTCTCCTCCTCGCCACCTCTCAAAGCAGACCCAGTCATCTCCCACCTGCATTATTGCACCAGCTGCCAAACCTCATCCTCTGGACCTCTCATACACATTAATCCCAGGATGCAGTCAGTTACATTTCCAAAGTGCAAATCTCTTTATTTCGCTTCTTTGGTCAAAACCCTGCACTGACACTGCATCATCCAACAAGAAGATTCAAATGACGTGAGATGGTAACCAAGACTGTCATGATTTGTCTCTGGTGAACTTCTCCAGCCTCATTTCCTCTTAGAAAGCACCTATTGCAACCAGAGCTTACTTTCAAATCCCATTTTCCTCTACCTGAATAGCTCCTGAAGAGCAGGCATTCTGTCTTCTTAATCATTGTTTATCACTGCATCCTGCGTACATAACACAACACCAGGACCCTTGAAAGTTAGTGCTTGCTTCGTGGAGCACTGAGAATGCTGAGCATGAATGAAGAGATGGTGGAGGAAGATGACCCAGGGGTTAATGTCACAGATCAGCTATTCAAACCTGGGTCTGCTATTGCTTCAGGGGCCCCTGGGGATATCATTTACCAGGACTGGATAGCTTTAGTGCCTTCACCTTTTGTCGTGAATATTTCCTAAGGAAAACCTTACTGTCTAACTGAACGAAGTTGAGGTGGCAACAAGAACTCTATCCAGAAATTTTATTTACCATTATTTAGATGTTAGGTGCATTCAGTCATTTTTCAACCATAAACAGAAAGGCAACTGTTACAGGGAAAAAATATTATTGTAGGAAAAGACTAAATTGTAGTAGTCCTTGGAGTGCTTGCTTCTCATTTATAAGCTCTTGAGATGAAAAATGAATTAATGAGTAGATATGAGAAATTTGGAGAAGAAAATGGCAACCCACTCCAGTACTCTTGCCTGGAAAATCCCATGGACAGGTGAGCCTGGCGGGTTGCAGTCCATGGGATCACAAGAGTCAGACATGACTGAGCTACTTCACATTAGAAATTTAGAAATCATCCTATTTGGGTCTTAGAAACCACCGGTTTCCATGTCTGTTAAAAAAAAAAAAAAAAGTTCTATGCGTTTCTCACTTAGTCAAACATGTTTTTAAAAATACACAAACACGTATGTATATAGGTAAATTAGATCATTGTTAGTTATAACTCACGGTATCATAGTTATTTTTCTATAATTCAATTGATGAAAAGCTTTTTTCTTTTTTGTTCAAATAGCCATTGGCTGTGAAAGTCTAGTGGGACCAAGATCAGATTTACTTTATTTTCCCAGCCAAAAAAAAAAAAATCTCCTAGCAACCAAAATTAATTTATTAGTCTATTGTTTGGGGAATCTGATCTGTCTTGTTTATTATACTGAAAATGTTGTATCAAGAGACTGAAAAAATGCAATTTTCTAGAGTCAGATTCCTCTGCCATTGTCCAGTCGCTAAGCCATGTCTGACTCTTTGGGACCCCATGGACAGCAGCCTGACAGGCTTCCCTGCCCTAGACTATCTCCCAGATTTTGCTCAAACTCACGTCTATTGAGTTGATGATGCCATCCAACCGTCCCATCCTCTGTCACCCCCTGCTCCGCCTGCTCTCAATCTTTCCCAGCGTCACAGTCTTTTCCAGTGAGTCGGTTCTTCCCATTAGGTGGCCAAAGTATTGGAGCTTCAGCTTCAGCGTCAGTCTTTCCAATGAATATTCAGGGTTGATTGCCTTTAGGGTTGACTCATTTGATCTTGCTGTCCAAGGGACTCTCAAGATTTCTGTTCCACCACTATTGACATTTGGGGCCAGATAATTCTTTGTGGTGGAGGCTGTCCTGTGCAGTGTAGGATGTTTAGCAGCATCCCTACCCTCCACCCATGAGAGGCCAGGAGAATCCCCTTCTTTCCCAGTTATGAGAGTCAAAATTGTTTCCAGTCATTGCCAAATGCTCCCTGGTGAAGGCGTTTGTTCCTGCTTGAAGGAAGAGTTGAAATTTGGACATCGCTGGTGGTCCAGTGGTTAAGAATCTGTCTGCCAGTTTGGGGGACATGGATTCAATCCCTGGTCTGAGAAGACTACACAAGCTGAGGGCTTCCAGAATCCAGAACCATGAGAAACAGATTTCTTTTGATCCCCTTGTGGCTCAGATGGTAAAGAACCTGCCTGCAATGCAGGAGACCCAGGTTCCATCCCTGTGTCAGGAAGATACCCTGGAGGAGGGCATGGCTACCGACTTCAGTATTCTTGCCTGGAGAATTCGATGTACAGAGGAGCCTGGCAGGCTAGAGTCCATGAGGTCACAAAGAGTCGGACATGACTGAGAGACTAACATTCCTAAGTAGTAAATAAGCCAATTAGTAATGTTTCAAGGCACTTGATATTACAGACTTTAAGAAAAGAACGGGAAAGGAATTTTTATAATGTTTTGCATGATGGTCCAACAAAAATATTATATTTCTAGAGGTGGATTTTTAATCAATCAAGAAAATGAACCCAAACTAAACCTAGGTTAATCCTAGAAGTTCCTTTGCCTGTAAACCTGTCTCTTATACACATCTAGATGTGTATAAGAGACAGCACACATATAAATTTTACAAAAGACACGGTCTAGCCCATAATGGCCTTTTCTTCATAAACATTTATTTTACATAATTTTCTCACCTCATCAATTACATTTTCTATTATTTATAATTTTTAATCAGTATTTTGGAGAAGGAAGTGGCAACCCACTCCAGTATTCTTGCCTGGGAAATCCCATGGACAAAGGACCCTGGTGGGCTATAGTCCATGGGGTTGCAAAAGAGCCAGGCACAGCTTAGCAACAAAACAACAATCTATGCAATTATTCAGATATTTTTGAAACATAATCTGACATAGAAAGAATATAGTCCAGTTACTTAAGTAATGCTTAGTCAGTTTTTTGGAGAAGATGGTAACTCATTCTGTTCCAGAATCCTTGTTTGAGAAATCTCATGAACAGAGGAGCCTGGTAGGCTGCAGTCCGTAGGGTCACAAAGAGTCATACACGACTGAAGCGATTTAGCATGCACCTAATTAGGAGTCTCTCAGTCTCTTTGGATAGTAGGGCTTGGGATTTTGTATAAAAATACATGATAGAAAAAATAAGTTTGTAGATTCCTGGAGAGTGCGGTCCAGGTATTGTACTGATATTTCTCTGCAAATCCCACAGTGCTCATGCAGTACAACTAACTGAGGGTAAGCACCAGTCAGTAGAATGAACGAATCAAGGAGTGAATAAGTAGGGATCGGGTAGCAATAGCTACTATAATCCTGCTTCTTCTCAAGGCACACAAAGGAACCATGTTGTCTTAATGAAGACTCTTTAGGGCGTCCGTCCTACCTGGAAAACTGTCAATATGAGAAGCGGCCTGGGGACCTCTTTTCATCTACAGAGTAGCCTGAACTACATCTTGAGATTTTCCAGTGTTTCCAAAATTCTCTGAACTTTCCTCCAGGGTGGGAAGATTATTTCAGAAAAGTAATTTGCCAAGGTCTTGAGTAGACTCAGAGGAGAAAAAAGACAAGAATACCACACAGTCGTAATGATTGAAAGCAAGAAATTCAATAATAAAAATTGGCAAGTCATTATATTTCTCCTTTATGAAGACCAATTTTGTTCACTTTGATCGAATAACAGGCTTAGCACACAGTCAAGTGATCCATTTAACCCCCCAAACAGTTGCATCTTCAATTAATAAAATGAATTAGCCTCTCTGATTCAGGTAATTACCAACATACTGACCACTGGGCTGCATCTACAGAGAATTCAGTGTAAATGTGTAATTGCCCATTTCAAAGAGAAAGCTGCCATCTATTTTTTTTAACCTGTAGCTTTCCTAACTCCACAATTTATGCCACTTGTAATTTTCAAATCTCTGTTTATTCATTTTCCACTTTCTTCCAGTTTTCACGTGTGTGAAGTCGTTTCTGTCATGTTTGACTCTTTACGACCCTATAGGCCATAGCCCACCAGGCTCCTCTGTTTCTGGGATTCTCCAGGCAAGAATATTGGAATGGGTTGCCATGTCCTCCTCCAGGGGATCTTCTCAATCCAGGGATCGAACCCACGTCTCTTATGTCCCCTGCAGAGGCAGGTTCTTTACCACTAGGGCCACCTGGGAAGCACACTTCTTCCACTTTAAAACTGAGTAATTTAAAAAAATTTTTGATGAAATAATGATTGATAAATAAAATTAGATATAGATACAGATAATATCATCAAAACCCTAATATCTCTCTAGAAAACATTATTGTTACCAACACACGTTTTGGTTCCTTATTTGTTCATTTCTTTTTGCTTCTAACAAAGACAAAAGGGAAAGGAGAGAGAACAAAGAGGAGACAATAGCACATTTCTAAGTGTTTTATCAGAGCACAGGTCCAGAGGTTGAGTTACAGTCCCCAGTGGAAATTTGTTGTCATCACAAACCACCTCACAATATGATACAATTTATCACGATTGTCACTCTAGGCTCAAGAGAAAGCAGAAATAGAATCCTAGAGGCTCCATGCAGGGAATTTGCGTACCCAAGTGCCTGGTTAAACATCCAAAAATCGTCACCATCATCGGATGCTAGCAGCTGGCTACTTATTCTCACAAATCATTAAATGGCCCTAATTTCCCAACCTTTACTCTGAAATTGATTGGTGTATGTTTCAGTCAATAAATATTTAGGAAAAAAATTATGCAAATGCCTAAGTATGTTTCCCCACACTGAACAACCCCATACTATGTGCATTTTTAATTCTTTATAGAGACAAAGCACCTTATAGTTGTTTTTTTTTCTTTTTCTTTATTTTTTTTAACCTGCATTTTATGGCTCCGTGAGCATTTAAACTTCTCTCAGAAATGTTGACTTGAACCAAGATTTTATCTTTAATTTGAAGAAAGGGAAGGATGTAATGTCTTAAAAAGAAGAAGGAAATACAGTGAGTTTCTGCAATTAGCAATATTTAAGTCAGTGAGGACGCCTTCTGGAAATTTCTGATAGATGGGGGATAAGTTAGAATGACAGTAGGCGGAAGATGAAACAAGTGCTTGACAATCTGAGAAGCCTTTATACATGCCGCATTATCCAATAGGCAACGACTGTGCCTTTCTTTAAACTCAGATTACTTGTTTTTGCTTTGTCTGATTTTCATCATTAGCACAACAGCACATGCAATTGTCAGTTAAATTAACTTCAGACTGAGTGCATGCCTACATTCTCATTTCATTCTACTTAAGTACTTTCAGAAAGCCCATCTCTTCTTGGAGAAACACTAAAACAAAAAGATTTAGAAAGATTCCCAAACTTCAAACTTCTCTCATCTCTGCTATTACACACTAGGCAGTGCAAGTTAAGTCCTTTGGTCTCACCATGCAACTACTTATGTTTGGACCCCAAGTCTATCTCTCCAGCCCACCTCCTAGAGATCAGACTCTGATATTCAAGTTTCTACTGGACAGTCCATCTGGTAAAACATAGATACATATTCACATCTCTGGGAATAGGAAAACAAAGGTCTTTCCTCAAAATATGCCTTTTTTTTTTTTTTTAAGTATTATCTATCCATTTGTTTAGCTCATGTCCCTGGGCACTATTTCTGCCTTCTTTTTTTTCACCTGCAACACTTAATCAGCCACCAAGTCTTCTGAATTCTTCCACCATGACATCTCTCAAATCTATTTTCTCCTCCTCGCCACCTCTCAAAGCAGACCCAGTCATCTCCCACCTGCATTATTGCACCAGCTGCCAAACCTCATCCTCTGGACCTCTCATACACATTAATCCCAGGATGCAGTCAGTTACATTTCCAAAGTGCAAATCTCTTTATTTCGCTTCTTTGGTCAAAACCCTGCACTGACACCACGTCATCCAACAAGAAGATTCAAATGACGTGAGATGGTAACCAAGACTGTCATGATTTGTCTCTGGTGAACTTCTCCAGCCTCATTTCCTCTTAGAAAGCACCTATTGCAACCAGAGCTTACTTTCAAATCCCATTTTCCTCTACCTGAATAGCTCCTGAAGAGCAGGCATTCTGTCTTCTTAATCATTGTTTATCACTGCATCCTGCGTACATAACACAACACCAGGACCCTTGAAAGTTAGTGCTTGCTTCGTGGAGCACTGAGAATGCTGAGCATGAATGAAGAGATGGTGGAGGAAGATGACCCAGGGGTTAATGTCACAGATCAGCTATTCAAACCTGAGTCTGCTATTGCTTCAGGGGCCCCTGGGGATATCATTTACCAGGACTGGATAGCTTTAGTGCCTTCACCTTTTGTCGTGAATATTTCCTAAGGAAAACCTTACTGTCTAACTGAACGAAGTTGAGGTGGCAACAAGAACTCTATCCAGAAATTTTATTTACCATTATTTAGATGTTAGGTGCATTCAGTCATTTTTCAACCATAAACAGAAAGGCAACTGTTACAGGGAAAAAATATTATTGTAGGAAAAGACTAAATTGTAGTAGTCCTTGGAGTGCTTGCTTCTCATTTATAAGCTCTTGAGATGAAAAATGAATTAATGAGTAGATATGAGAAATTTGGAGAAGAAAATGGCAACCCACTCCAGTACTCTTGCCTGGAAAATCCCATGGACAGGTGAGCCTGGCGGGTTGCAGTCCATGGGATCACAAGAGTCAGACATGACTGAGCTACTTCACATTAGAAATTTAGAAATCATCCTATTTGGGTCTTAGAAACCACCGGTTTCCATGTCTGTTAAAAAAAAAAAAAAAAGTTCTATGCGTTTCTCACTTAGTCAAACATGTTTTTAAAAATACACAAACACGTATGTATATAGGTAAATTAGATCATTGTTAGTTATAACTCACGGTATCATAGTTATTTTTCTATAATTCAATTGATGAAAAGCTTTTTTCTTTTTTGTTCAAATAGCCATTGGCTGTGAAAGTCTAGTGGGACCAAGATCAGATTTACTTTATTTTCCCAGCCAAAAAAAAAAAAATCTCCTAGCAACCAAAATTAATTTATTAGTCTATTGTTTGGGGAATCTGATCTGTCTTGTTTATTATACTGAAAATGTTGTATCAAGAGACTGAAAAAATGCAATTTTCTAGAGTCAGATTCCTCTGCCATTGTCCAGTCGCTAAGCCATGTCTGACTCTTTGGGACCCCATGGACAGCAGCCTGACAGGCTTCCCTGCCCTAGACTATCTCCCAGATTTTGCTCAAACTCACGTCTATTGAGTTGATGATGCCATCCAACCGTCCCATCCTCTGTCACCCCCTGCTCCGCCTGCTCTCAATCTTTCCCAGCGTCACAGTCTTTTCCAGTGAGTCGGTTCTTCCCATTAGGTGGCCAAAGTATTGGAGCTTCAGCTTCAGCGTCAGTCTTTCCAATGAATATTCAGGGTTGATTGCCTTTAGGGTTGACTCATTTGATCTTGCTGTCCAAGGGACTCTCAAGATTTCTGTTCCACCACTATTGACATTTGGGGCCAGATAATTCTTTGTGGTGGAGGCTGTCCTGTGCAGTGTAGGATGTTTAGCAGCATCCCTACCCTCCACCCATGAGAGGCCAGGAGAATCCCCTTCTTTCCCAGTTATGAGAGTCAAAATTGTTTCCAGTCATTGCCAAATGCTCCCTGGTGAAGGCGTTTGTTCCTGCTTGAAGGAAGAGTTGAAATTTGGACATCGCTGGTGGTCCAGTGGTTAAGAATCTGTCTGCCAGTTTGGGGGACACGGATTCAATCCCTGGTCTGAGAAGACTACACAAGCTGAGGGCTTCCAGAATCCAGAACCATGAGAAACAGATTTCTTTTGATCCCCTTGTGGCTCAGATGGTAAAGAACCTGCCTGCAATGCAGGAGACCCAGGTTCCATCCCTGTGTCAGGAAGATACCCTGGAGGAGGGCATGGCTACCGACTTCAGTATTCTTGCCTGGAGAATTCGATGTACAGAGGAGCCTGGCAGGCTAGAGTCCATGAGGTCACAAAGAGTCGGACATGACTGAGAGACTAACATTCCTAAGTAGTAAATAAGCCAATTAGTAATGTTTCAAGGCACTTGATATTACAGACTTTAAGAAAAGAACGGGAAAGGAATTTTTATAATGTTTTGCATGATGGTCCAACAAAAATATTATATTTCTAGAGGTGGATTTTTAATCAATCAAGAAAATGAACCCAAACTAAACCTAGGTTAATCCTAGAAGTTCCGCTGCCTGTAAACTCTCTGGCTAGATCTTTAACTTTTTTATCCCTCATTTCCTTCCATAAAGTATGAATAATAATAATTCTCTCCTAAGGTTGATATGCAGATCAAAGGAGCTGAAACATGAAAAAGGCCAGGGAAGAAAGTAGCACTTAGTGAACATTCAATAAATGGTAGTTTGTGTTATTCATCAAGCAAAGCATTTTTCCAAAAATAGTTCGAAATAGTGATTTATTTTGCTATGTGGTTTACAGGCAAAATCTATCTATCATGAATCAAATACCATTAAACAGAATGGAACTCTCCTATGTCCAGGGTGAAAAACAGCCCTTATGATTTCAGGTATTTAGAACTAGCACAGTGATCTTCTTAGCCTCAGGTTTTAAGAGGTGGTGCACACTAATAGTTGAGACCAGGAACTTTAGAATCAGACAAATCTCCAAAACTAAACTTTTCATCCTGTGTGATTTCCTATGCCTCAGGTATGAACTAAATGAAGCAAATTGTAAGTTATAACCTTACTTTTGAATTTACTTTCTACTAATAGGATTTGGAGGCAGCTCCATGACCAGATAAAAAGAAACGGGTGCTTAGGAAACTATTAATGAGGTTTCCTAGGACTTTGGAAACAGTAGAAAAGGAAAATAAGAGTTTGTGGTGGTTAACTGCATGTCACCTTGACTGGCTGTTGAGTGCCCAGATTCAATGTTGTTTCTGGATGTGTCCATGAGGGTGCTTGGGCTTCCCAGGTGGGGCGAATGATAAAGGATCCACCTGCCAATGCAGGAGACATAAGGGACTCAGGTTCGATCCCTGGGTCTGGAAGATCCCCTGGAGGAGGGCATGGCAACCCATTCCAGTGTTCTTGCCTGGAGAACCCCATGGACAGAGGGGCCTGGCAGGCAACAGTCCACCAGGCTGCAAACGAGCTGGACACAACTGAGACCACACAAGATTGAGAAGGACGAGCATCACAGTCAAGAACTTCTTGAAAAGAAAAACTTCTAATACAAAAATCAGAGGAAGAGCTATTTCTACAGAGAGTCATGGTGTGAAAGTAACAAAGTGATGAATTTGTTATGTGTGTGTGTGTGGGGGGGGGTGGGTGCGGAGCTGCTTCTTAATATTAATAATTTTATTAAACTGTGAACAAAAGTATGACACCATAGAGTATACAAAAGATCTACCCATTCTGTAAGATACTCCATTAAACAAAAAGTTACCTGAATTCACAACCCAGGCGAAATGTGCTAATGTAGTTGGAAAATAGTTGAAAATGCCATTTATAATCTCTGTTTCTGTCCTCTGAGCATTGTATTTCACAGGTGCTCAGCATACTTTTTGAAATGAGCCATGCTTTCCCCAAAAATGACATTTGCTTTGTTATAGTAAAACAATTCCAGAAGCACATAGCCGCTCCTGAGACAAGTTTCTTGGGAAAGAATAGAGTGAGTTTTAATATTTGTGCACAAATATATATGCACTTAATGATATTTATTACCTGGACTTAACTAATAAAAAAAAGTTGGAAAATTTAGAACCAACAAAGGCTTTGTAATTTGACTAAAAGCATGTCATTAGACGTGGTTGGTAGAATGAACCGCTTTCAGACTGATACCCTTTAATGCTCCCATTTGTTTGAAAAATTTGCCAGCAGAATTTCTCAGTGAATCTCCTGAAAGTACATTAAATAAATAAAAGTGATTCGAGGTACAAGTTACTGATAAAATATCCTGTTCATCAGTTTAAGAGGATGCCCCTAACTGACCAGGAATATATCACTTCATCAGCTCTGAAATCTTTAACAGACTAGTACTATATATCATAACCAAGCCCACCCAGAGGGGGTATGACTTTTTAAAAACCCATCCAATGAGTTTTATTTTTATTTCTTCAAATGTGCTTTAGCACTCAATAGGAGTAAAGATTGTTTTTTGAGGTATAAATAAATTTCAATAACAGTATCTATAATATGCCTGCTTCCCAGGTGGCTCAGTGGTAAATAATTCAGCTGCCAACATAGGAGACTCGGGCTTGATCCCTGAGTTGGAAAGATCCCTTGGATAGTGAAGAAGAACTAAAGAGCCTCTTGATGAAGGTAAAAGAGGAGAGTGAAAAAGTTGTCTTAAAGCTCAACATTCAGAAAACTAAGATCGTGGCATCTGGTCCCATCACTTCATGGCAAATAGATGGGGAAACAGTGGAAACAGTGGCTGACTTTATTTTCTGGGGCTCCAAAATCACTGCAGATGGTGACTGTAGCCATGAAATTAAAAGACGCTTACTCCTTGGAAGGAAAGTTATGACCAACTTAGACAGCATATTAAAAAGCAGAGACATTACTTTGTCAACAAAGGTCTGTCTAGTCAAGGCTATGGTTTTTCTAGTGGTCACGTATGGATGTGAGAGTTGGACTATAAAGAAAGCTGAGCACTGAAGAATTGATGCTTTTGAACTGTGGTGTTGGAGAAGACTCTTGAGTGTCCCTTGGACTGCAAGGAGATCCAACCAATCCATTCTAAAGGAGATCAGTCCTGGGTGTTCATTGGAGGGACTGATGCTGAAGCTGAAACTCCAATCCTTTGGCCACCTGATGAGAAGAGCTGACTCATTCAAAAAGACCCTGATGCTGGGAAAGATTGAGGGCAGGAGAGGAAGGGGACTAAAGAGGATGAAATGGTTGGATGGCATCACCGACTCAATGGACATGGGTTTGGGTAGACTCCAGGAGTTGGTGATGGACAGGGAGGCCTGGTGTGCTGCGGTTCGTGTGCTGCAGTTCACGGGGGTGCAGAGAGTTGGACACGGCTGAGCAGCTGAACTGAACTTGGAGTAGAAAATGGCAAACCACTCCAGTAGTCTTGCCTGGAAAAGTCCATGGACAGAAGACCCTGGGCAGGCTCCTACAGCCCATAGCATTGCAAAGAGTCGGACACAACTGAGTGACAGATCGTGCATGCAGGCACCTTGTCCTGAATCTGGCTTTATTTGTGCATGCTAAAAATTCATGTATGAGATGAAAAGTTTTCTAAAACACACTCAGATTTGTTTCATGTGAATGCATTGGGAAATTTTATAAACAAGGATTCTGTTTGATATGGCATTTTAAAATATGGTCCCAAATTTCTTTGAAGTTTTCCCAGCTACAAGCGGGTGTTTGTTCCCTCCTCTTGCACATAGGTTTGGGGACAGCTTGATGCTGTGCTGACTTCTGTGGCCAGGTCTCAAGACATTGGCTTGAACACAACAACCACTGTGTGTGAGAAGCAGCTTCGGGGGAAACCTTTCCTGGAGGGGACCTGAGAGCAGCCTTAACCTACCAGCCACGTGAAGGAGCCCATAACGGGTGTGGAACACGAGTGAGCTATCCCCATCACGGCCTCGCCAAGAGGCAGATTCAGGAGCAAACTAAATTAATGATGCTGCTTTAAAGAGAAGTTTTGAGATAATTTGTTACCCAGCAATAGATCAGCAGAACACTCATAAAGACCGACAGGAGACCAACAGGTGCTCTGAGCAATTATTTTTGAGAGAGAGGGGCAATAAACTCAGAATGTCATGGCCAAAGCCGAGGGAATTTCTTAATCTTGTCTCACAAATTCTGCCTCCATAAGTATCCACAGTCCTGGGGGGGAACCAAAAACCCTTGACCCTGAAACACATCTCTTGATGATGGCTTTGGGATGTATACGCTAATGGACATGAATATGGATGACTTGGGAGGGACAGATATTAAGCTCCAGAAAAATTGTAACACTTCCTTTTTTGCTTAAAAAAAAAAATGCAGGCCATCTGTGACATAGATTAGGTAATCTAGCCAGGTGAGGGGATCTGAATGACACCAGGAAAACAGCAGCAAGTCACCTACCTGGAAGAGAATGTGGTATGTCTCCACCAAGCCAACCCCCAGCGCCATGACCTGAGAAACTGTCTGAGTCCTTAAGCAGAAATGGGAAGAAAAAATGGACTTCACAAAACAGAATCCTCAACACCAGCTGCACGGGAGAAATAAGGGGGAAAAAACTATGGCTTTAAACCCAGAATAATTAAATTAGTTAGCATATGTGAGTGTGGTCAGATATCAGTGCCAAAACATAGCTAAACAAACCCCCAAAGCCTAGCAATTTTATTAATAACATCCCAGGTAACACTAGCAGTAAAGAATCAGCCTGCAATGCAGGAGACCGGGGTTTGATCCCTGGGTTGGCAAGATCCCCTGCAGAAGAGGATGGCGATTCACTCCAGAATTAATGCCTGGAGAAGCCCATTGACAGAGGAGCCTGGCAGGCTACAGTCCATGGAGTCTCAAAGAGTTGGACACGACTGAGGTGACTTAGCACACAGGTACACACATAGCCAAAGCTAGTGATCCAGTGTCTCTGCTTACAAGTTCTTCCTTCCGTTTCCTCTGCCTTGAAGTGAAGGCGAGTAGAATTAGCTGGAGGATGCACCGAGCCTCTTCTGTCTCCCACACTTCTCCCTAAGGCTGAAGGACCCTTTGTCTTAGAGAAAACGGACAAATGGAAAGAAAAAAAAAGTAAAAATGGAAAATGGAAAAAAAAAGTTAAATGGTAAAGAAAAAACAGTGCACTTACTAATAGGCATACAGAAAAGAAGCCCCATAAACTCATCAAAGATTTGAAAAATAAACAAGCCAAAAGTAACCAGAAGTTGTCTCTTTCTACATATCAGACTGGGACATTTTAAAAGAACGGATTATATTTAGTATCGGTGAGACAATGGGGAAAAAAAAACTCAAACACTATCGGTGGGAACATAAATTGGTAAAAGTTTTGTAGAAATAGAAGTCAGCCACCCTGCTTCTGAAGAGTCTGTTCTTCAGAAACACTGGCACCCATGCATGAAGCGTTTAAGTTTTATATCAGTATTAACAGCTGAGAGTAACTCAGGTAAATATCAAGAGAGTAGTGTGTGCGTGCTCAGTCACGTCCAGCTCTTTGCAACCCCACGGACTATAACCCACCAGGCTCCTCTGTCCACAGGGTTCTCCAGGCAAGAATACTGGAGTGGGTTGCCATTTCCATCTCCAGGGAGTCTTCCCAACCCAGGGATCGAACCTGCATCTCATGTCTCCTGTGTTAGCAGGTTGATTCTTTATCACTGCGCCACCTGGGAAGCCCCATATACCAAGATAGGGATAATCATATAAACTGCTATTCTATACTTCTTTCTTAGGAGTATTATATAACCATTATAAAGAATGAGATGGATTTATAAGTAACGACAAATAAAGATCTCCAAAACACAGAATTAGATAAAATAATAAATTACAAGTTTATATGTATATTATGGTGCACTTACTTACATTTAAGGCCAGTGTATCATGTGTTTGTATGTATTTATATATACTTTACATGTAACTATATAGAAAATCAATTGGAAGGTAAGTTATATAACAAAACTGGCTATCTCTGGATATGGAGAAGGATCGGAATTGAAGGTAAGGAAAGATTATTCATGTACTGCCTGAGTAATAGTTTAATTTTTTTTTTCAGTGAAAGAAATAAAGCCTTCAAAACTGAATTCCAACAGCATCTGTTTCTACTCATCTTCACTGGGGTTAAGAAATTGTGTGCCTGCCCTGTTCAGCTTCCACATTTAACAATGTCGCCCTCAGCCCACCTCCCGGGAGATGCCATCAGGTAGTTAGCAAGGCTTGTGTACAGGCTCCATGCCCCAGCTGCCTCTTTCATTGCTAGGGTTTTGCAAATTTGACAGAACCGTGACCCTTTTTTCTACGATTTTCTAAGAAGTATCGTGTTTTGTGTCATCAATGTCTTCATTTTCACCACTTGCTTATGAAAGTAATTTGGTTACTGCTGCCTACCCTGAGAAAGTTGTCAAATAACTCTCTGGAAGATGTTTACAATTTCAAGCTTTTTGCACCATTGTTTCTGTCTACCAATGGTACATATGGTCACGGTGACATTTCCATTGTTATAATTGCTAGTCAGTGAAAGAAACAGGGACATCACATTATCCAAGATCATTGTGCCATGTGTAAGTCTATTTCATTAGTATTCAATGTTCTCAAAAGGTGTCTTTATAGACTAACTCCACACTGAAATGAGCTTTGAAAAGATTATATTTGTAAGCACTCATCATCTGGGAAGCCTTTCTTCAGCCCCCTCTGTATGTGTAAATATGCTCTAGTTATTCCACAAGGATTATGAGTAAAGTACAATCCCTGACCGCAGGCACGTTTGAATGCACAGAAAGACATAAGATTACTGATACCTGAGAGGTAATTGTTTATTGAAATTTAACTGTTGTTATTTTAAAAAGTGTTTACTGAACTCTTATTATGGGCTGGAACAAGTCTAGGCTCTTGGAATACATCAGGGAATAAAACAGAAAAAAAATTAAAGATTCATTCTTTCTGGAGTTCATATTGTCCTGGGGGAATCAGACAAGGAGAAATAAAACACTATAATACCACTTAGATTATATAGTGTATTAAGAGATTGTTAGTGCTACAGAAATGGGTGGGAAAAGGAGCTAGGCATGGGCAGCTGGGGCCTGAGGTGTAGTTTTAAACGGGGGAGTGGGGCAAATAAGGGGCTTACCTGGTGGCTCAGCGGTAAAGAATCCACCTGCCATGCAGGAGACACAGGTTCTATCCCTGGGTCAGGAAGATCCCCTGGAGAAGGGAATGACAGCTCATCCAGGATTCTTGCCTGGAGAATCCCACAGACAGTGGAGCCTGCGGGCTACAGTCCATGGGGTCACAGAGTCAGACACTACTGAACTATTGAGCACACACTCCCACATTCAGAGCAACTCTTAGCTGAACAATATTCAACTCCACGTGTTTCTAAGTCTGTGAATCTTATGAAGCCTCTTCTGTGCAGCTGTTTTTAGAGTCTGCAACACAATCTTTTGTGTGCGCAAAGTTGACAAATCTTCCACTTTTGAAAACTGATTTTGTTTCGGAAACAGCGAAAGTCTTTTGGAGCCAAATCTAGTGAATGAAGTGAGGGATCAGGCTATGTAATTCTGTTTGGGTCTCAAACGAGGTGTGATTACAAAGTAATGAGACTTATTTCCTTGAATGACTCATAAACTGGCTCTGAAGAAAATGCCAAAGGAGGAGTTACACAACTTGGAATTAAGGTCAGCTTAATCAGGAAGGGCTTCTGGAGAGAGTTTTACACTGAGCTACAGAGGGGATGGAAAAGCAACGAACTTCATATTTCGATGATACTTTAGCTTTAAAATTTTGATATTATTTGCATGCCCTTCCATTCATCCGTGAAATAAACGGGTAAAGTAGGTAGGTAGAAAGAAACAGCATTCTTTATTCCCTCAATACTCCTCTCACAAATGAGGAAGCGAGAGTCTTCAGCATGTAAGAAATTTGTCCAAATTTAAAGAATGGTGAGAAAGAAAAAGAAAAAAAACAACAACAACACTAAAACCAACTCAGAGCACTTTCTCCCAAATTGTCATAGTTCACAAACCTGGCCACCTGATGGGAAGAACTGACTCACTGGAAAAGACCCTGATGCTGGGAAAGATGGAAGGCGGGAGGAGAAGGGGACAACAGAGGATGAGATGGTGGGATGGCTTTACCGACTCAATGGGCATGAGTTTGAGCAAGCTCCAGGAGTTGGTGATGGATAGGGAAGTCTGATGTGCTGCAGTCCGTGGGGTCACATGGCTGAGCGACTGCTCAAACTAAGAAGGAGGATCAGAATTCTTGCTCCATGCTTTTCTGCTCCCACTGTTGGAATATATGTACAGAGAGAGGATAGTAAGATCATTTCCTCAATAAAGGCTCTAGATCAGTGGTTCTTAACTAGGATGATCTTGAACCCCAGGGGAACATTTAGAGACAAGAATCCTGGGGCTGGCAGAGAGCAGGATTGCTCCTAGTATCTGGTTTGCAGAAGAAAGGGATAAAATCCTAGAATGAGAAAGACCCTACAGTGCACACGCATGCTCAGTTGTTCAGTCCAGTCTGACTCTTTGTGACACCATGGACTGTAGCCTGCCAGGCTCCTCTATCCATTGAATTTTTCATGCAAGAGTGCTGGAGTGGGTTGCTATTTCCTTCTCCAGGCGATCTCCCCAACCCAGGGATCAAACCTATGTCTCCTGAATTGTCAGGTGGATTCTTTAACGCCGAGCCACCTACAAAGCACAGGACAACCCCATAACAACACCCCAAATCTCCATAGAGCTGAGGTTAAGAAATCCTGCTCTAGGTTTAGACCTAGAGCTGGAAGTCACAGTTATGATATTTGCTAACATGAAGATGTCTTAATAATTTCTGTGAACTATAGTCCTCATATGGAACATATTGAAACTAAGAAGTAGTACTAGAAACTGGTTCCCAGGGTTCTAGGTTATCAAGAGGTATTTGAACATTAATACATTTGCAAATTTATCACCGAATAGATAATCCATCACTGGTAGTTATTTTTCAAACTTTGAACTTTGCAATCAGACCCCTGCTTATTTAGACTCCAAGACAGCTGAGCCGCAGTGTAAAAAAGGTTCATGGAGAATGGCACTGGTAGAATGATCTACAGCAGCCGAAGCAAGAAAAGATAAAGGCAGACAGGTCAATAAGGAGAAAAACACAGGTCTTCGCTTAAAGTCTAAAGATGTTTATAAAGAAGAAACTCTCACTTGAAAAGTCAAGGGCCCATGACTGTATCAAGTATCTATTTGAGAATTTGAAAAATATATAAAAATTCCAAACTTGGCAGCTTAAGATTATAAATATTATTGGATGGTTTTCTGACCAAATTGTTCTTCTATGTATGTTAAGAAGTATTTTCTACAAAACTTAAACAAACATGATAAAAACACAAATGATTTCCATAAGAATTTTGAGATATTATTTTCTATTCCGTAAGAAAAAGGGTTTTGCCCCTTTCTAGATATGTTGGAATTAGTTTTCAGTTTATGTATCCTATTACTATGGATGTGTCTGGCCTGATATTATATAAGTGAAATATATTTATTTATAAATGCTACAGCAAGTGAATTTGTTTCCCAAAGCTGCATTCAGCCACCAGATCGTGTGGCTGTTGAGAATCGATTTTCCCTCACTTTGTGGTCTGTGCCTGCAGTTTTCATTTTCCAAGGGGAAACACCTGCAATCAATTGATGAACTGCTGTTTGTGGATCCAACTGTCACCGGGGCCACGTGGTGGCGAAAGCCTCATTACCAGGACGGGAATGTGTCTGCAAATGTATCATTGAGATGCAAACTGCGAGCATACATATTACTGTCTTTGCAGATTCTCTTTTCAAAACCAAGCCCAACAGTTAGAACTAGCAACCTGAGCCCTATGGAATGAGTATCACCACTTGGTAGTAAGTTAATGTGGCTTCCCCGGTGGCTCAGTGGTTAAAGAACCTGCCTGCCGTTGCGGGAGTCATGAGCTTGATCCCTGGGTAGGGAAGATCCACTGGAGGAGATGGACCCACTCCAGTATCCTTGCCTAGAAAACCCCACGGACAGAGGAGACTGACAGGATATAGTCCAAGGGGCCGCAAAAGAATAAGACATGATGTACTGACTAAGCAGCAAGAAGTACGTTAATGTCTAAGACACACTGGTATTCCTCCTTTGTCAGATCACAGCTATTTCCCAATTTCTTCTCCCCAAAATAACAGCAAAAACCTTCCCTTGATCTCCCAAATGGAGTTGGGTCTGAGCATCTGTTCAATTTAGATACTGCTTTCAATAATATTGGCCTTGTCACAGTTGATATGTGCTCTTTACAGTGATTTCTTTCAAAAAAAATTAAGAGAAATAGAGAAAGGAGATCATCTTTCAGAGCTATGGCAAACTCTCCAGTTCTTTACGTTTACTGTTTGCACAAACTTGGTTGCTGTAACTTTATATTAAAATATTTGCACTTCTTATATTGTCTCATAGTATTGTTGTACATGAGTGTAATTTTGGTAATTTAAGTGAATTAAGAGATTATCCTGTGTATTTCACTCATCTTCAGAAAAGAATAGGAGGCCCATACCTTATCCAGATTACCAAAGCTCACTTAGCCAATTAGTGACAATCCCAACTTGAATCTGGGACTTTATTATATTCCTTAGGCCCCAGGATAGTTTGTCTTATTCAATGGCAAAACTGAAGAGTTGATGGGATGTCAAGAATTTCCTAACCTGGTCAGTTTTGGAAATGATATAACTTCGCATATATCAACTCCATGTGTATTCAGTTCAGTTCAGTTAATTTCAGTCGCTCAGTCGTGTCCGACTCTTTGTGACCCCATGAATCGCAGCACGCCAGGCCTCCCTGTCCATCACCATCTCCCAGAGTTCACTCAGACTCACGTCCATCGAGTCCGTGATGCCATCCAGCCATCTCATCCTCGGTCGTCCCCTTCTCCTCCCGCCCCCAATCCCTCCCAGCATCAGAGTCTTTTCCATAATCTCCAAATGAACTGAAGTGTTTGCATGATCTTCAAAGAACTTTTTCAATGGATAAAATTTGTTAAGCACCACTGTGTCTGGTGTTTCACTCAACACTCAGTACACCATGGGAAATAAGAGCGAGCCCCTACCCTCAAGGAATTTAAAGATCAGAGTGGGAAACATAAGAAAATATTTGTAGACATACCTCGTTTTTATTGTCCTTTGCTTTATGGTCTTTCCCAGAAATTGTGCTGTGTTGGTTTTTTTTTTTTCTCTCACAAATTGGAGGTTTGTGGCAGCCCTGCACAGAGCAAGTCTATTGGCGCCATTTACTCAACAGCATTTGTTCATTTCCTATCTCTGTATCATATTTTGATGATTCTCACATTTCAAACTTTTCCATTATTATTGTAGTTGTTTTGGTGATCTGTGGCCAGTGATCATTGATGTTCCTACTGAAACTTGCTAAAGATGCTCATGGTGGTTCACATTTTTCAGCCATTATTTTGTATTTAAAGCATATACATCGCTTTTTTAGACGTATACTATTGCACACTTAATAGACTACAGTATAGTGTTAACATACCTTTTACATGCTCTGGGGAAACAAAAACTTTTATGTTACTCGCTCTGTTGTCATATTTGCTTTGCTGGCATGGTCTGGATCTGAACCCATAGCAGCTCCTAACTATGCATGTGATTGAAAGATAATGCGATAAGATGTTAAAACACACTAGATGTGATGGGTACAGTGGCCGCAGACAGGAAAGGCTGTTCAGTCTCATCTGTGGGGCCAGAGATGTTCTCACATCAGTGATGTCCTGCGTTAGAATGACCTTTCCAAGAAATGTGTTTTGTTTTCTTGTTTTTGTCTTTTTTTCTAATTTACCATTCTGTCTCTAGGGATATTACATATTTTAATGCTAGGTTATCTCTAAAAAATGATGTGAATAATATTTTAATAGGGCAATGTGGTACTTTTATTATTTATATTTATCATGCAAATAAACAAAACAAGAATTAAAGAAATACAAATGTAAATGCTTCCTCCCACTTGCCATTCTGCAAATTCCTAGTAGCACTTGCAGAAAAACACTTCCCTATTATTCAGGAAAAACTAACACTTACTTACTTTGTTGAAGTTGTGGATCACAAAGGCCTGTTATGAAAGAACATACAGAGAAGAAGGAGATGAAGGAAGAAAGTGCCTCTGGGGAGGGGGTGGGAGAGATGAGGGACTGTAAGGATTTGAGGGAATGTGGAGCAGGAACTGGGGAATGAATTGGAGGACATTACTTTAAATGCAAGAGAGTCACTGTGAGACCCAGGAAGACCACTGAATGCCCAGAGGCCCCATGGGAACTGGTCCCCTTCTTCATCCTATGAGCCTCCCTGCTGTAGCTCTGAGGGTCAAGATTTTCCTTTGTCAGTTTCTAGCATCTTGCTTGTAAGTATCCACTGGGAGGGATGCTAGTCCACACCCCATGACTTTGCTCCAAGACAGTATAAATTACTGGTATGGGTGTTTCTCATTCTCCAGCTTGAGCATCGCACTTTACATATGCCCAGGACACGATATTTCTCAGAGTGTTGCTGTTGCTCAATTGCTAAGTCGTGCCCAACTCTTTGTGATCCAGACTATAGCTCGTCAGACTCCTCTGTCCTTCATTATCTCCCAGAGTTTGCTCAGATTCATGTCCATTGAGTTGTGATGCTATCCAACGTTTCGTTCTCTGTTGCTCCCTTCTCCTCCTGCCCTCAATCTTCCCCGTCATCATGGTCTTTTCCAATGAGTCGGCTCTTTGCATCAGGTGGCCAAAGTATTGCAACTTCAGCTTCCACATTAGTCCTTCCAAGAATCAGGGTTGATTTCCTTTAGGACTGGCTGAGGGTGGTGTACTAAACTGTGTACCCCTCCCCCCCAAGTTTGTTATGTTGAAGCCATAATCCCTAATATGATGGCATTAGAGAATGATGCCTTTGGGAGGTGGTGTTAGACGGAGTGATGAGGGTGGGGCCCTCGTGATGGTGTGAGCTGGCTTAATAAGAAGAGAAAGGGATCGCTTTCTCCTTATGAGCACACAGTGAGAAGCCATCCACCTGCAAGCCAGCAAGGGAGCCCTCACCAGGGAAACTGAGTCAGCACCTTGACCTTGGACTTAGCCTGCAGAAGATGAGAAAAAAACAAAGAATCCCTGTTGTACAAACCACCAAGTCTGTGATGTTTAGCTGTGGTAGCCCTGAGTTGACTGAGACACTAAGTAAGCGGGGTGACTGGTAGCTTGGTGACCTCTCACCCACGTTTGCACTTTGACCAAAGCAGTGAGAATCAGAAGCTGGGTTGACCCAGACTCAGGTGCCCTGAGAGGAGCTGGTGGTCTACAGGATACAGAAGAACCTGTGTTCTCTGGAAGTGGGGAAAATGGAAAGATTTTTGATGCACTACCCCATCCCCCCTTCCTTCTCCCTCAAGTGAGCAGTTTCTCAAATCTCAGACCCAAGAGTACATACCTTTAATATGTAAAACCCAGAAAAATCTTGCAGAGTTAGGCTGAAGCTCCCCTTGGTTTCTATTCTTATCCATGAAAATATTTTTTCAAGGTGTCAGATTCACAGCTACTGAGAAATTCAAGGCAGAATACAAGATCGGCCGCCTTGAAACTCTAAAATGTGATTTCATAATTGTTGAAAGTTGATGGTCTAAGACCCAAATGCTCCGAAAGGGAATTATTAACATGGAAACATTTGCTACCTAGGCAGTTGCTCTGTGGCACAGAGGAGTTCTTCACTGAGAGACTAGCTCTTGGAAAGGAATTAAGGCTTCAGTGTGTTACTGTAGTGACCTAGGATACATGAAAGAATCTGAGCGCAGAAAGCAAAAAGCAAGTAGCTCCCTTAACCAAAGAAAGTTTGAAAGGGCAACAGCGGTGCTTCTTTTCTACACACTCAGTCAAAGCAGGGCTTCTCAGCTGGCTCAGGTGGCAAAGAATCTGCCTGCCCACGCAAGAGACGCTGGCAGGAAGTACAAGTTTGATCTCTGGGTCGGAAAGATTCCCTGGAGAAGGCAATGGCAACCCACTGCAGTATTCTTGCCTGGGAAAGCGTAAGGACAGAGGAGCCTGGCAGGCTATAGTCGATAAGGTTGCAGAGTCAGACATGACTTAGTGACTGAGCGTGCACGCGTGCACACACACACACACACACACACACACACACACACACACACACACGGTATATTGCCGAGAGCTAGCCACTCTGCCTCCTTTCTAAGGCCATGTTTACAGAACCAGTGTTCACTTTGGAGTCAAAACTGTGTGGATTCAGAGTAACTTTGGCTAACATTTAGAATTTCTAAATTTTAATCTAATTTGCTGTATGCTGGCAATATTAATATCTTACAATACTAGTGAGGGAAAATGAGAAAATGCATTTATATATGCATATATTTATTATATGTATATATATAGTATATGTGAATTATATATACACACAAATGTGTATATATCTATGTGTATATTAGTACGTACATGTATATAAGTGAATGTCGCTCAGTCGTGTCCTACTCTTTGTGACTCCGTGGACTATACAGTTCATGGACTTCTCCAGGCCAGAATACGGGAGTGGGTGGCCTTTCCCTTTTCCAGGGGCTCTTTCCAACAAAGAAATCGAACCCAGGTCTCCCGCATTGCAAGTGGATTCTTTACCAGCTGAGCCACAAGGGAAGCCCGTATATGTTTATGTATCTGTATATATGTCTATTCGTGTGTGCATATCAATATGTATCTGTGCACTGTTGTCATTGTTTAGTCACTAAATTGTGTCTGACTCTTTGCAATCCCATGGACTGCAGCCCACCAGGCTCCTCTGTCCACAGGGATTTCCCAGGCAAGAATCCTGAAGTGGGTTGTCATTGCCTTCTCCAGGGGATCTTCCCGACCCAGGGATCAGACCTGTGGCTCCTGTCACATCTTATGCATTGGAGGCAGATTCTTTACTGCTGAGCCATCAAGGAAGCCTTTATATGTGTGTATATATTTTCAAAAATAAGATAGATATGCTTGCCCATTATTCCGGAAGTGTCACTTTTCTCCCCTGTCACGGAATTTGCTGATGTCTCCAGAGATCGCCAAGGCCTTCAAAGGACTGCTAACAAATGCAGGGTCTGGAACTAGACTCCCCGTCTCCATCACTGGGTCTGTTCCTTGCCAGCGTGCGTCCCATCGGACTGTGTTCATCTGTTGATCCACCCTCCAGTGGGTGAGGGGCTCTCGGTAGGTGAGGATGGTACATATTCTCCCACGACCCCTACAGTGACCAGCACTTGGGAGATGCTACGTCAGGCTTGCTTGCTAAAGTCAATAACTGAATAACTGAGTGAGCAAAGGAATGAACAATCAACCAATCCACAGCCATACATTCCATAGATTTGGTTCGTAATCATGGTGGTGAGAAGTTCAAGACCACGTCAAAGTGCAGTTTGGCCGGGAGCCTGTGAGTCTCTAGTCTGAAAGCCAGGTCAGCACTTGGAAGGGCCGAGTCCTCAGTAATCCAAACCTCCTATGCCTGCAGGGCTTAAAGCGCTCACAAAAATAACAGAGGAGGGAGAGCTGGAGGCTGGAGCAAAGGACAGAACACACACACATTCTAGCACATTCTAAAGACTCTAATTGTTTTCTAATGGTGCGTGTACTTTTGACTTTCCCTGCGTTGGGCAGGAAAGCCCATTCTCTCCTCAGGGCCTGTCTCCAGGGCCTCCTTCCCCAGCCCTTGGAGGAAAGTGATTTGCCAAAGACTTTCCACAATGTCAAAAGGGAACAGATTCATTTCCAGATCCCTAACAAAGCAGGTACTTCCATGGGTAAAGTTCCACCTCCCACTCCACTCCTCCCCAGTTTATGGCTACATTCTTCTAAGAAAAAACCAGAAATGGCCACATTCAAAGTTCAGACTGACATCATCAGATGGGACAGCCATGTCATTGTCCCTACAGGCTCACAGGCCACTCAGCTGGGTCCTCTGGCCTCACGATAGCTGACTTTGTCCACGTCCTCTATTGTATTTCTACACGACAGCTCTGTGAACAATACTAATTGATCTTGAGCCAGCCACAGCAGAGATACAGAACAGCTAGTATCTGCTCTGTCACCAGGGAATCCTAGGGGAAGGGAAGGGGTGAGGTGATTAACGACACCAGCAAGAAAGGCTGTATCTCAGATGAGATGCTTATGTAAGACAATCTGGCTTTTGCAGTTTTCCTTTTCTGCCCATGTTTTATTAGAGGTCAGAAGAAACGTGCATTCATAGGTGAGCCTTCCCCCGGTCCTCTGACTTATTTTATGGCTCTGTTCTCTGGCTAAGTGTGAGGAAAGAGCACTAGACTTGGAGTCAAAAGGTCTTCATTTGGGCCTCAGCTTTGTGAGCCTGGGAAAAATCACAAGACATTTCAGAGCCTCAGTGTCTCTCTCTGAAAAATGAGATAACAGTTTATGCCTTGCCTTTTCCTGTGCACTGTTAGTCCTGTCTAATCCTATCTTTTTGCCCTTTTAACACACCCCTCTATTAGAAAAAAAATTAAGCATCTTCTCAAACAAATATGTCTATATACATGAGTATGTCTTATACATATGTGACTTTTAATGTGTCATACATGCTAAATAAAAATAGACCTTTTCAGAAGCTGATAGGAAAATCTAAGAAGCTAACAGTCCCTTCTCATTCTCAGCATGTGTGCCCCTAGGGCACACGGCCACCACTCTGGAGGCAATGCTCTGGATATAGTACATTAACCTAAACGTGGCCTTCTCCCCTCCATGGTCTAAATACTCAAAATACAGTCCATGGATCATTAGCATCAGCTTCACTCAGCATAGGTTAGAAATGAAAAATTTTGGGTCCCATCCCAAACTTGCTGAATCAGAATCTGGATTTTGGTAAAATCACCAGGTTGACCGGATATACACACTAATGTAAAGAGTTTGCTTGGAACAGGCTCCCTCCATTTGGGTGGCCACAGAATGGTCGCTCACCTTCTAGGAGTGCGCAGGTGTTAACCCATCCCTCTCTGGCCAACCTCAGGGCCCCGCAGAGCAAGATGCATTCACACCCTTGGTCCTTCCTACCTTTATGTGCTCTGGCCCAGCACCAGCTCTTAGATGTTAGAGATATTAACTTGCATTTGTCAGCTTCTTGGTGCTCAATACTCATTGAAATGAAAATTCAAAGGAGTCTGTTGCCAGATCCAATGAGACAGTGCATGTGGAGAGACAACCCTTTATTTATTCGTGCCTTCAAGACACGTATTTTGAGCAGCCACCAGCTGCTAGGAAAATCCCCAGGGGTGCAATAGAGAGAAGGCAGGAGCATCGCCTCACTTCGGGGACCTCACGGTCTGAAACATAAAAACATGGTTTTCATCCTCTCTCCTGGGTCATTCCTGTTGCTACTTTGGCCCCAGTCATTGCAGAAGGCAATCACATTCTGAGAGAATGCAGGTGTCCACTCTTGGGACGGCTGTTGGGCCAGAACGTCCAGGAAAACTCACCTCTGACCCCAGCAGACCTTGCCATGTCCCAAGGGCCCATCCTTCCCTTGGGGCTGGAGGTTTTGTTCTTGGCTGAACTATTTCCAGCTGTGAAACAAATAGAAATATATGTACATTTCCAGTGACGAACCCAATAAATAAACCCAAAGTGTGCGTTACTTGCTCAGTTGTGTCCGACTCTTTGTGACCCCATGGACTGTAGCCCACCAGCTCCTGTGTCCGTGGAATTTTCCAGTCAAGAACACTGGAGTGGGTTGCCATGTCCTCCTCCAGGGGATCTTCCCAACCCAGGAATCAAACCAGCATGGCAGGCAGATCCTTTACTGTCTGAATCACCAAGGAAGCCCTAATGAACTGGAAAGGATGGCCAAGGATTTGGAACAATGCAGTGCAGAGCCGGGGGCTGTGTGACGCGTTACCGTTCTTTCAAATGACCTTTTTACCATAGTTCAGGGAAACTGCCTCCAACTACAAAAACAAACAAACTGAACCAAATCAAACAAACAAAAAAACGCTTGCAATGTATCCTATATTCTACTACTACACTGTAAATTGCAGAGTACCTGATATCGTGGCCTAAATAAAAACTGGAAGCCCAGAAAGTATGCTCTGAAAAAGCAAGCTACACCATATTTGGTGAACCATCTGTCACGATAAAAGAATTAATCTCTAAATACACATATTGAGCTCATTCCAACAGCTCAGAGCAACGGACGCACCTTACCAGCTGCCTAGCCCCAGCTAAACAAGGGATTTCAGCTCCCTGGTTACAAGCATAGGACCCAAAGCACAGGGGGAGCAACTTCTCCTGTAAACTCACAGGATGCAATGAACTTGCCTTTATCACCTTCAGGAGCTCTATTCCGACCATATCTCTCACACTTAGGAAGTAGCAATAGATACAACTCCTTTAAGAATTTGCCAACTAACTATAATTTTAATGCAATATTTCTCAAGGACTTATTAGAGATGAACTTTTACCTTAAAACAACTGTCGTTTTTTCCCCTCCACTACTTACGTTGCTCATAACTGGGAACTCAGAAGGGCTGATGCACAGCTCTGTGTGAATGGCACTCCCTGGAATTGTTCAGTGCACAACTTGTACCTCATTACACGGCAGCCTGCTTTTAATTTTTCTCCATTTTGCCCTCAGAATTACAATTTCAGAGTTATTGGTTTAATAGATAATTCTTTCCTAATTTAAATGAGTAGGGTGTTTGCACAGGGAAAGTATTAATCTCAGAAGAAAGACTGGTTTTCTAATAGAAATGCTTAACCATAGCAGCATGAATGGTGTCACTATAATTACCCTTTAAAGAGGGGAGCAGAGGATGAAGCAGAGTGGTAGACTCATTAATTTCCCTGCCTCTAACCAGCAAGATTCAGATGCAGCTTGGAGAGTGAGGGCAAAAGCCATATCAATCTGTGCTCTGACTGTTTAGCACAGTGAAAAGGAATGTCACGCGGAAAAGGAAGCAACAGGCTTCTCCCGCCCTGGGCTGACCTTGAAGCAACAAAACAGAAATGTTAATTACCATTTGGATTATCATTCTGTAATGATGTCTTTATTATGGTAATCATTAAGTTTTAAGTAGAATTAAACACATTAAATCATATTCTTAGCAGATTCCACTGTTTGAGTTTATAAAGATACCTGATTTAAATGCGTCACTAAGGGTAAATGCCCATAATAATTTAGTTTGAATTTGCTTATGAGTAACATTGTACATAAAGAAGCCTAACATATAATATACAGAAGCTATAGCCAGTGCTTTCGTAATAAACATATTTTAAGTCCCATGACACATAATACAGCTTTAATGAATGGAATTTATAGCAATCTTTACCTGAGGATAAAAAGAAATAGATATGGAATGTATGGAGAGTCACTACATTTTAAATAGGGAAAATTCAATGTATTTGTTATTTCCACTAAGTGGCGGGTCCAGGTTCTTAGGACATGGAAACTATAAGTCATTGAGTAAATTATTTCAACAATTTTTATCAAAGACTTGAATAAGGTTGTAATAAAATACATGCCAATATTTTAACAACTTTTGATGACAGAAATGGGGCCCAATTAGCTATTATCCTTGGAATTTTATTGTGTCAATTTTATAGGAAAATGAAATAAACAACAAAATTGTATTCTTCGGCCACTCTGTCTAGGTACTCACATATTGCGTGCTTTTCCTTGCATACATACACGTATCAAAATTTATACACGTGCAGGCACCCACAGACATAGAACATACAGCTTAAGAGTACGAGATCTGTGATAAAAATATTAGGATTTGAATATGTGTTCTGCAGATTCTCAGATGCATGCTCTTGGACAAAATATTTAATTTCACTTTCCTTATTTGTAAAACATACATATGAACTCTACCTCATGAGAGAGGGGTTGCTGTATTTTTCAGTTGTTCAATTGTGTTCTTTTTGTGACCCCATGGACTGTAGCCCGCCAGGCTCCTCTGTCCATGGGATTTTTCAGGCAAGAATCCTGGAGCGGGTTGCCAGTTCCTTCTCCAGGGGATCTTCCCAGCCCAAGGATTGAACCCAGGTCTCCCGCATCTCCTGCATTGTAGGCGGATTCTTTATCACAGAGACACTGGGGAAGCCCTTTTTTAAGTGTACAGCTTAGTACAATTAGTATTAAGTATGTTAATTATTACTGTGCAGTCAACCTTCAGAACTCTTTATATCTTGCAACTTTGAAACTCTATACCCATTAAAGAACAATACTGACTGCCTTTTAATTATTCCTGAGTATATAGTGGTATAAAACAGATTTGATTTGACTTACATTAGGTGACAAAGAAAACTCTCAAAGTACATGTAGCAAATTCCACATTAACACTGAATGCCAACCACACACATGTATAACTTGCGTTTAGTGTTCAGAAATAACTGGTACTACTATCCATTAGTAACATTAACAAATATCAATACTTGACTATCATTACCCTAGTTTTTATAAAATATTACCAAATAAGTAAATCGTATTTCACTAGCCACAAAGTTGGTAACTGATAGCCAGGATTTTCTCCCAGCTCTAGATACTGTGCTGGTCACTATCTTTCCATCTCACTGCTTTCTGCATAGTTCCCACCTCATCATTTCTTGTTATGAGTCAACACTCAAATTCCCTAGTGGCTAGTATATTTCAATTCTTCTCCTCTTTGCGTCCAAGCAGAGCTACATCAGATGGAAATCTGACCAAGCAACTTTCTGCCTATAATCCTACGAGCAACTCCTGTGACCTTAAACACCAAAGTAGAATTTCTTCCCATTATTTTTCCATTCTTAATAAGATACAACTGACATACAATAAGCAGCACAAATACAAAGCATGCATGTGTACACACCTTTAAAACTATCCACAGAACCAAGATGCTAAACATGTGCCTCACCCCCAAAAGTTCTCACCCCCATTTCCAGGAAGTTATTAATAAAGTTACACTATGGTTGGGCTGTATTTCCTGTAATTTTATATAAATAAAAATCGTAAAGTATATATAGTTTTTCTGAATTCTTCCACCAAACATAGTAATTTGGAGTTTCATGCATATCCATCAGAAGAAAGAAATGGCAACCCACTCCAGGATTCTTGCCTGGAAAATCCCACGGTCGGAGGAGCCTGATACCTTACAGTCTATGCGGTCTCAAAGAGCTGGACACAACTAATTGACTTCACTTCACTTCACATGGTTGGGTCTATCAAGAGCTGTTTCTTTTTGTTGCTGAAGAGGGTCTCACTGAATAGATAAGCTCCAATCTGTTTATCCATTCAATTGTTGATACACATTTTGGTTTTAGTTTGTGGCTATTATTTTTAAAGTGCTATGAAAATCATGAAAAGCCTTTGTATGAAGGTATGCTTTTATTTCATTGGACTTCCCTGGTGGGTCAGACAGTAAAAACTCTGCCTGCAATGCTGGAGACCCAGGTTCAGTCCTTGCGTTGGGAAGATGCCCTGGAGAAGGGAATGGCAACCCAGTCCAGGAATCTTGCCTGGGAAATTCCCTAGTCAGAGGAGCCTGGCTGGGTTACAGTCCTTGGGGTCACAGAGTCAGACACGACTGAGCGACTAACACAGTCTGCTGTCCTTTCTCTTAAGTGAATATCCAGGAGTAGAAAGACTAGTCCTCGGGCAGATGTAGATTTCATTTTTAAGAGAGAATCAAACAGTTTCAAAAATTGTTTGTGCCATTTTTCACTTCTTCCGGCAGCATATTAGAGTATCAGTTGTTCCATATCCTAAACCACATATGGTAAAATTGGCCTCTTTTTTTTTAGCCATTCTAGAGGGTATGTAGTATACAGAGTATATCCTAGGATACAGTGCATCCTAGTGTATCCCAATGGTTTTCACTGGCTTTTATTTAATGACCAATGACATTGGGCATCATTTCATGGACTACAAGCCACCTGTATATCTTCCTCAGCAAAGGGTTGCCTCAAAGCTTTTGCCTATTTTTACAATTAAGTTGTTTGCCTCTGTAGCTCAATTGTAAGATTACATCATACACATCTTTCACTTAACATATTTTTTGCAAATATTTTCTCTTTTCTATATCTTTTCATTTTTTATAACTCTCTCTTTTGAAGAGTAAAAGACTTTAATGGTGAAAATTTCAATTCTTGCATTTTCTTTCTTATACTTTGTGGGTTTTGCCTTCTGAGGAACTTTTCCCAAACTGAAAGTCACTAAGATTTTTTTCATGAATTTCTATAGTTTTAGCTTTAAAATATAAGTATGATCCGTTTTGGGCCTTCCCACATGGCTCATCGGTAAAGAATCTGCCTGCCGATACAGGAGACATAAGAGACGCAGGTTCAGTTCTGTGTTGTGAAGATCCCCTGGAGAAGCAAATGGCAACCCACTTCAGCATTCTCGCCTGAGAAACCCCATAGACAGAGGAGCCTGGTAGGGTACAGGCCATGGGGTCACGATGTCGGACACAGCTTAGCAACTGAGCACACACACAGGCATGATCCATTTCCACCAAAGTTTTGAATGTATTCCAGTTTAAGGTCAAACTTACTGCTTACCTTTTGCATATGGCCATCATTCCACCACTATTGACTAAAAAGACTATTATTTCCAGATTGAATTACCTTGGCTTGTGTCAAAAACCAGTTGACCATGTATGTATCTGTGGGTCTACCTGGACTCTATTCTATTCCACTGATTTATTTGTTAACATCTAATCCAGACCAAAGTTTTGAATGTATTCCAGTTTAAGGTCAAACTTACTGCTTATTTTTTGCATATGGCCATCATTCCACCACTATTGACTAAAACGACTATTATTTCCAGATTGAATTATCTTGGCTTGTGTCAAAAACCAGTTGACCATGTATGTATCTGTGGGTCTACCTGGACTCTGTTCTATTCCACTGATTTATTTGTTAACATCTAATCCAGCATATTCATGTCTTAGTTACACCTTGACATAGAGGATATAAGACTTCCAACTCTAATTGTTTTGTTCAAATATATTTTGGCTATTTAGGTCCTTTGTATTTCTATCTGAATTGCAGAATAAGCTTACAAGTTTCTACAAAAATGTCTACTACAATTTTGACCGAGTTTGCACCATATCTATAGACCATCTCAGGAGCAGAGAATTCTTCATCATATTGTGGCCTGTGATCCATGAACAAGATTCTGTAAAATATTCAGTGTAGACAATAACATCCTCTGTGAATAATGACAGCTGGATTTTTCTTTATGCTCCCAATGCACTTTACTCCTCCTTGCCTTCCTTCATCAGTTATAACCACTGCTACATTATTGATAGAGCTGGTGGGGATGGCTGTCCCTATCTAATTCTTGAACTGAGGAACAGAATTCAGTCTTTCACCATGAAATATGATGGTAGCTAAGTGCTGCGATTCATGGGGTCGCAAAGAGTCGGACATGACTGAGCGACTGAACTGAACTGAACTGAATCCAGCATATTCATGTCTTAGTTACATCTTGACATAGAGGATATAAGACTTCCAACTCCAATTGTTTTGTTCAAATATATTTTGGCTATTTAGGTCCTTTGTATTTCTATCTGAATTGCAGAATGAGCTTACAAGTTTCTACAAAAATGTCTACTACAATTTTGACCGAGTTTGCACCAAATCTATAGACAGACTCAGGAGCAGAGACTTCTTCATCATATTGTGGCCTGTGATCCATGAACAAGATTCTGTAAAATATTCAGTGTAGACAATAACATCCTCTGTGAATAATGACAGCTGGATTTTTCTTTACGCTCCCAATGTGCTTTACTCCTTCTCCTTGCCTTCCTTCACCAGTTATAACCACCGCTACACTATTGATAGAGCTGGTGGGGATGGCTGTCCCTATCTAATTCTTGAACTGAGGAACAGAAGCCAGTCTTTCACCATGAAATATGATGGTAGCTGTAGATTTTCCACAGATGACCTCTATCATTCTCTTCCTGACATCCTGAGAAATTTGGTTTGGAGCAGATGTTGGATTTTTTTTTTTCAAATGTTTTTTCTTGTGTTTTGTTATACGTGCTGAGTTGACCACGTTGGCCTTGCTGGACTCCCAGACCCATCTTCTCAGCTTGATGATGCCTAAGGGTTCCACTGTGTCCGCTTCTGTCCTATGGCCTGAAGATACTTCTTGAAGCAGAACCATCATAGGGCTGACCCCCTTTGTGTCCCCCCCTCCCCGGATTCACCATCACTTGCTGCCTCATGGGCATTATCTAGATGCGGCTCCTTCATAACTTGTTTCTTACTGTTTAGCTATTTCATGAAGGAGAGCAAGTCTAGACAACCTTCCTCCATCAAAGTCAAAGACCGATGTCACCTCATCCATCTGCACCTTCTCAGTTGGCAGCCTCCAACTTGCAACTTTGTCTGACACTCCATATCTTTTTGTACTGTTTCCTCTCCCTTATCTTCACCTCTATAAACCTGTCGTTCTGTAAGATAAAGTATAGCTGCTACATCCTCCCAGAAAAGCTCCCTGTCCTTCAATAAAAATCAGGGTCCCTCTGGTGTGCGCCCCGTTGTCTTCAGCTTGTCACTGTCACATCAGTACCTGGAGGTTGTGGCTATTTGAGATCAGGACACCTGCCACAGTCTTCCTTGCTTTTCCCAAATCAAGCTCATGATAGGAACTGAAAAGTTGAAAGAAGGAAGGGATGCGAATATACAATCCATTTCTCTGCCTGGTTTGGCATAGATGTGCCTGTATTTTCACTAGAGTTCCTTGATACGATAGCTTTTAATATTTTAATCACAGAGAAGCCTGGCGTGCTGCAGTCCATGGGGCCACATAGAGTTGGACACGACTTAGTGACTGAATAACTTCCTCGGTGGTACAGTGGTTAAGACTTCACCTTCCAAAGCAAGGGGGTACACGTTCAATTCCTTGTCAGGGAGCTAGATCCCACGTGTCTCCAGGCCAAAGACCAAAACAAAGAACAGAAACAATATTACAACAAATTCAATAAAGACTTTAAAGATGGTCCACATCAACAACAAAAAAAAAATCTTAAAAAAAAAAAAAAAGAAATTAACATTATTCAAGGGTGAGAGCCCAGGTCTGTTGACTCCGCAGTCTTTTCTCTGTGCCATGATCCAGCTGTGATGCCCCCTAAAACAACTGGGAATCTTGAATGAGGCTGGGGTGAAGAAAGCCAGAGATAAAAGCAGACCGGAAAGAGAGTCTGGCTCATTGATTTTTGCAGTATTTCTTCTAGTGTCAGTCCTTCACATCCAGCTGAGCGTCCAAAGGAAAACATTGTTTTCTGCAACCTCATATTTTTGTCGAGCCTCATGAGACCTGGCAAATAATATTCAATATTTGTTATTGTTGCCGTTTAGTCGCTAAATTGTGTCTGACTCTTTTGCAACCCCATGAACTATAGCCCCAAAGACTCCCCTATCCACAGGATTCTCCAGGCAAGAATACTGGAGTGGGTTGCCATTTCCTTCTCCAGGGGATTTTCCTGACCCGGAAATCAAATTCACATTTCCTGCATTGGCAGGAAGGTTCTTTACCACTGGGCCACCCTGGAAGCCCAATATCCAATATACGTTCATGCAGTTAACAAAATAAGTGTAAAAATGTGTGATCAGAGATAAATCCACACACCTATGGACACCTTATCTTCGACAAAGGAGGCAAGAATATACAATGGAGTAAAGACAATCTCTTTAACAAGTGGTGCTGGGAAAACTGGTCAACCACTTGTAAAAGAATGAAACTAGATCACTTTCTAACACCACACACAAAAATAAACTCAAAATGGATTAAAGATCTAAATGTAAGACCAGAAACTATAAAACTCCTAGAGGAGAACATAGGCAAAACACTCTCCGACATAAATCACAGCAGGATCCTCTATGATCCACCTCCCAGAATACTGGAAATAAAAGCAAATATAAACAAATGGGATCTAATTAAAATTAAAAGCTTCTGCACAACAAAGGAAACTATAAGCAAGGTGAAAAGACAACCCTCTGAATGGGAGAAAATAATAGCAAATGAAGCAACTGACAAACAACTAATCTCAAAAATATACAAGCAACTTAT
>SJYX01003458.1:49089-139981 GCA_006410675.1 Oreotragus oreotragus
TGATGCTGCTACAATAATTGCAAGTAGAATGATACTAATGATGATAACTGTGACTAAGATTTATTGGGTCCTAAGAAAACTAAGATCATGGCATCTGGTCCTATCACTTCATTGGAAATTGATGGGGAAACAGTGGCAGACAATATTTTTGAGGGGGCTCCAAAATCACTGCAGATGGTGATTGCAGCCATGAAATTAAAAGATTAACTCCTTGGAAGGAAAGTTGTGACCAACCTAGATAGCATATTAAAAAGCAGAGACATACTTTGCCAACAAAGGTCCGTCTAGTCAAGGTTATGGTTTTTCCAGGGGTCATGTATGGATGTGAGAGTTGGACTATAAAGAATGCTGAGCACCAAAGAATTGATGCTTTTGAACTGTGGTGTTGGAGAAGACTCTTGAGTGTCCCTTGGAATGCAAGGAGATCCAACCAGTCCATTCTAAAGGAGATCAGTCCTGGGTGTTCATTGGAAGGACTGAAGTTGAAGCTGAAACTCCAATACTTCGGCCACCTGATGCAAAGAGCTGACTCATCTGAAAAGACCTTGATGCTGGGAAAGATTGAGGGCAGGAGGAGAAAGGGATGACAGAGGATGAGATGGTTGGATGGCATCACTGGCTCGATGGACATGGGTTTGGGTTAACTCCAGGAGTTGATGATGGGACAGGGAGGCCTGGAGTGCTGTGGTTCATGGGGTTGCAAAGAGTCGGACATGACTGAGCAACTGAACAGAACGGAACTCAAGGACACAGCAATTTATTTAACCCTGCTCCTGTTGTACTCTAGTTAACATTTCCATCATTTTATTAAAGAAAAACAACTCTTGGTATTTCTTTAGGACAAATTCCTAGAAGTGATCTTTCTGGTTCACAGGAAACAGACATTACTTTATCTGTTGATGTATGCCAATGCCTTCCAAAAAGATTGTACAATTTACTCACCACAGCAGTTTAATTACAGTATTGTTTTTCACCATCCCTACAAGCCATGGATATCCTAACTCATTTTTTCCTGCTTCACACTCAGTTTTTAAATATTTAATCCTTTCTGGGGGTAACTATTTTCTTGGAGTATGATTGTTATACAATATTATATTAGTTTCTACTGTAGGAAGAAATGAATCAGTCATATATATGTGTATATATGACTATATATATACACATATTGTGTGTATATATATATGTGTGTGTGTGTGTGTATAACACACATATTAGTTTCTACTGTAGGAAGAAATGAATCAGTCATATATATGTGTATATATATACACATATATATACATATATCCCCTCCTTCTTGGACCTCCCTCCCATCCAACCCACACCCCACCCCTCTGGGTCATCACAGAGCACAGAGCTGAGCCCCTGTTTATACAACAGCTTCCCACCAGCTACCTAGTTTCATGGTAGCATAGCGTATTGGAGAAGGAAATGGCAACCCAGTCCAGTGTTCTTGCCTAGAGAATCCCATGGACAGAGGAGCTTGGTGGGCTGGTGTCCATGTGGTTGCACAGAGTCGGACACAACTGAAGTGACTTAGCAGCAGCAGCAGCAGCGTAGGGTGTATATGTCAATCCTAACCTCCCAGTTTGTCCCTCTCCCTGACCCCGTGTTCACATGTCTGTTCTCTGCGTCTATGTTCCTATTCATACCCTGCAAATAGGTTCATCTGTATCACTTTTCTAGGTTCCACGTATACGCATTAGTATGCAGTATTGGTTTTTCTTTTTTGAACTTACTTCATCCTATATGATAGACTCTAGATCACTGCCAGTAGGCTAGCCTGCCATAGCCACGGGGTCCTGAACCACGTGACTTCAGAAAGACAGTCCAATAGCCTGAGTTAAATAGGTTAACAGTTGAGACAAAAGTACCAAAATCTCAGTGACTTCACATAACAAAAAGTTCATCTCTTGCCAACACGCCAGTTCAGCGCAGTGTTTGGGTGGGCAGCTAGCCACACAGCTGCTCGGGGGCCTGAGCTTTGTCCATCTTCATCCCTCTCGTAACTCCATCACCCCAGAGGGCCCTCACTGGGCCTTGGCTGGATCCACGGTCTGTCGTCAGCACTTGTGGGAAGAGGGCGAATCTTACCTGGGAGAGTTTTATTGTCACGGCCAGGAAACAGGCTGACACCCTTGCTCAATATTCCATCAGGCAGAACCTCATCTCAGCAGCACACTTAGCTTCAGGGACGATCCAGACACAGTCTAGCAGTACAGCCCAGAAGAAACACAACAGACTTGGCCAATATCTAATCATCTCTGCCACAGATATTAATATTTACTTTTGTTTTAATCTACTTGGGGAGTTTCTACTTTAAAAAAAAAAAAAAACAAAGAGAGAAGTTAGTCCCTTCACTGTGACTTGGAGTAGCCACTGATACATATGTGCCTATATGCCTGCAACTCTATGTATTTGAGCCATTCATTACCTTCTAGTGCAATTTTCCATTTTATGTCTCTGGGTTGGATGAAACTATTATCATTCCACCTCTTCCCCCTAATAATCTGAAACTAGGACCATACTTTTCTATTCTGGTAATGGTTGCTGCAGCATGAATAGATGGATTCATGAAAAGATGGATTATGAACATATAACCTGTATTTCCTCACAAGGGCTTTTGAAATATCCATTTCAGCACTACTTTTGCCTGATACAGTACCTTACGTGATGAGAACTTTCACTTCATCTTTCTCTATTCCCTCTCCCTTCAGACTGTATCTCCTTATCACTACTTTCTCCGATGCCTAGATTTTGATAAAACTTGGGAGAAATTTGGGAGAAGAGAATGTTCCATGTGGGAAACCTGCCCCAATTTAAATGACTGTATAATAAATTAAACACAAAGAAAGTGAGACAGAATTAGTTGGCAAGGGATGCAAATTATTTTAAAATTCCACAGAAATTAATCAATAGTGACACTTAAGCCAGGATGAAAATAATAAAGATTTTAATATTAGATAAAAGATCTCTAATATTGAACATTCTTACACACACACACACAGAGACACTGTTTACCATGCAAGAGTTCACTGACACTGTTTGCCATGAAAAAAGAATAATTATTGAATTGGAGATAAAGCGTATGTGCCATTACAAAATATAATAAGAACTTAAATAAAGAACCCCAAGGAACCACCAGCACAAAAAAGTCTGCTCCTAAAGAGTGATTTCCTAGGGTGATAGTATAAATACATTCAAATAGGTAATAAATGAAAGCAGAATGGCTTTATAAGACAAAGTACAAGTACAAAGAACAGAATCTCTCATTTATCAGTGCCAAAGCAAATAGAAAGTCTGACCTGAGTCTTATCAGCTGTGTTCCTAGCAGAGTCAACAAGGAGCCAACTACAAATATCAAAAGCAGGAACAACAACAAAAAAAGTTTGGTGCTTTTGTTTGACTAATGATCAGTTCAACCTCCCAAGATTTTCTTTTAGTGATTTCATTTCAAAGAGATTTCATAAGTTAACACTTTGGCATGTTCTTATCCTCTTAGCAATCATTGTTGAGGGTTTTCAAATGAACAAGAAAATATCTGCCTCAAAACTCAGACTAGTTTTTTTTTTTTTTTTTAACAGCTCTTGCAGCCATTCCTACCTTCAAACAGCAAAGAAATAAGCTATCGACGTAGAACTTGAACAACAGCAGAAAGGAACAATGGGACATCAACTCTCGCAGGCAGATGTCACTGCTTGAAGGGATTAGGGTAGGGAACATTTACATAGAGAAAATGCCGTCTCTTGGTCTCCTCTGGAAAGGGAATCTGACTGCAGGACCATTAGAACCCACACACAAAGTCTCGTTCAGACTAAAAATGAAACAAGTGAATTTCCATGCAAGTCATCTGTCTACCAACTGCTCTCTATGAACAGGTGAGCTCCCTCCACTGGACATTCAGAACCTTAAGTAAGTTGTGGGGTCTCAAGTGAGAGAGAGGAACCCACTAGGAATCTCATTAAAAAGCAGCCCTGGGGCTCCTGAAGTTTCTGCTAGAGTAGGTCCAAGATACAGCCTGCATTCTGAAATTTATCTTCAGTGATTCTAGCACAAGCAGTCCCTAGATGTCTTCAGGAGGCACCAGTAAAATTGCAGAGACTCAGAAAACCTGGAGTTGCCTTAACTATGTTCTCAGATTTAGGAAATGGATTCCTTCTCGGTTGCACTTCCTTTGGTCTGCCCTCAGATAAGTTCCAACACAGTTCTCTTGGAAATAAGTCTTAGAATACTGCTGATCCTCTGAGCTGTGCCATAGGACCAGATGAAACCCTGGACTGTGAGAATCATCCTCACATCTTATCCTTATGGAGAAGAAACGTACATGGACAGGCATTTTGCATTTTGCAAAATGGAATTGTTTCTTCAGTAGTGCTGGATAAGGGTCATAAGCAGGGGAGAAGCAAATCACCAAGGAAGAATCCAAAAACCTGGCCATGACCTTTTCTCTCTCCAGACAATTTTGTACTCCTTTGCTCTAACACCTTAAGCCAAAGTCTGTGCATGGTGCTATTTAATGTGCAATTCTGTCATCAGTTATACACGTCAGTGAAGGTAAATAAGCTGTACAGCAGTCCTGAAGTCTTGCCCCCCAAATTACTATCTCAGTCTATCATGTGTAAATAGTAATATTATCCCACATGCGATTCTGAGATATGAGATGATACAATAAAATACCTATCGTGGCAGTCAACAGCTTTGGCAAATGGTCACTGCTTTTGTTTATGTGACTACATTATTACTGTCAAAAATAACTTCACTGTAGGAATCATGAAACTAGGGCGCTGACTGATCCCCCTTGACTCATCACCAGCAGGTGTTAGAGCATTAAATCAGGTAAATGTTCTCAATTCCAACACTTCTAGTACTCTGCCCACAACCCCACACAGACTGAAAGTGGTAAAATATTTTTTAAACATCTATGAACTTTAGTCAGTATTCAGAGTCCATGACATATAGCAGGAGTAATATGTACATTACAAGGAGATGGATGCTATAATAGAACACCATAGACGGAGTGGCTTAAGGGACATGTTTTGAAGTCTCATTGAATTTGTTACAATATTGCTTCTGTTTTATGTTTTGGGTTTTTTGGCCTTGAGATATGTAGGATCTTAATGCCCTGAGCAGGGATAAAACCCATATTCCCTGCACTGGAAGAGGAAGTCTTAACCACTGGACCACCAGGAAAGTCCCCTTAAGTGATATTTATTCAGCACAGTTTTAGAGGCTGGGAAGTCCAAGCTGAAGGCAGGGTGCCTGGTGAAGACCTGCTTCCTGGTTTGCAGATGGCTGTCTTGCTAATTTCTCGTGTGGCTGAGTGAGCCAGCTAACTCCTTGACCTCTTCTTACTGGGGCACTAATCCCATTCATGAGGACCCCACCCTTGTGACCTAACTACATCACCAAGATCTCACCTCCCAAAACTGTCACATCGAGGTTAGGGTTTCAATATATGAACTCTGCAAAGACACAAATGTTCATTCCATTGTTGAGAGTTCAACAGTCAAAAAATGTGGCCACTTGGGGTATTTTACAGGAGAGAGAAGGTGTGGAAACACAGAATACTGCCTTTGTGGTTTGACATAAAGAACAAGCATGAATCTGAGCTTCATGGGTACACATCAATCACCAGTTGTTTTGCAGTTGCTTATTTACCTCTGCTGCCTGAACGTGACCTATTTTATCTTTGAGTTTCCCATTGTATAGGGTAATCCTCTGTGCAGCAGCTAGAATTTCCTGGTAGACAAAAATCCAATAACATTACAGCTAGAAAATGCATGATTTGGTCAGAAAGAAGCAAAAGATAAAGGAGTTAGTTATCGACCCCGTTTCCAACACTCTCCAGCCTCATAAAAGTGCTCTGTGGTTGATAGGGCTCCAGGAAGTCCAATTCCCACTAGTCAATGAAATAAGCTTGCCAGCTGGGCTGACCTCCCTTCAAATATGCACAATAGGGATATTACTGGTGGCATAAAAAGAGAAAAACAGGACTTTTCCTCAACAGCAGATCATTTTCTCTTAAGAATCTTCTCAGAGAAGGCCATCTGGGCATTCCCCGCTATTTTTCTTTTCTTTTTTTTTTTTAATCACCTGAGACTTAACTTCACACAAATGAATTAGAAGGATCAATTAAAAAGGGGTGGAGTGAGAGGGTCCCAGGGAAAATCTATTGCACAGTCATAGACACAAAACTGCAGAAATCATGAAGATGAGCAGTCTTAAGATGTATTCAGCACTTTTATGCAGCCCACAAGTATTCTTCAAATTATGCAAATGAATTAATAAAGTCAGAATTCATTTAAAATGTGTATCCCTCCACCACCCAGTCTCTCCAGACACAGAGCTCTCTGGGCCTACATTCACTCATTTTTCTGTTAATCAGTGAAGGTAACTTTTTAACCTCCCAGGGTTTGGAAAATAGAGAGCTTTAAACCAAAGCAATAGATGTCTTTGACTGAGCTATGCCAAGAAATCAAAATGAGCAGCTCTTCCATTTGAAAGCTAATATTGAAAGAAATAAGTAAGGTATTTTCCCTGAATCAAACAGAAACCTGTTCATGAAGATATTCATCCAATTTCCCTACCATATAATTTCAAAGCTTTGCAAAATGAAACCGTCTAACAGTTAAGACATTATCTTAAGTATCTTATTATCTGAGATATTAAGGTATGCATCTTATTTATCTTAATATAATATACTAAGTTACATATAGTTGGTAATGACTTTTATAAGAATAAAGAGAGGAAAAAAACAAAATGGTATAAAGCAAAGAAAGAAATAATAATATATATGCTGTCACTAAATCTTAGCAAAATGATTTTAAATTAATGCTTTCATAACAAGTACTTAATAAATAGATTTTAAGTACTTTCATATATTGTAAGTACTGTGACTCTACAATTTTAATTCAAAGTGAAATTTTCTGTGTTTTAAAATAAATATCTAGTTATTAGCTTGAGATTACAGCAGTCTAATCCACTTCTATAAAACTGTTTGCACAAAGAAGTAAAACATGACTCGATAACTTTGTTTATATTATCAATTTCTTGGCTATAAATGTCCTCCTTTCCCACAGAGCACAGAGGTAAATGTTATCCTGCTCTGCCTAATTATCACGAAACCCCAATTAGGAGAGTTCAAATCCATCACCTAGGATTGTATGATATATTCCCAGTATTGTCAGTACAGACCATGAGTTGTGTATGTTCTAGGTAAGATTTATATCGGTGGTCAAAACCTTCATTACGGTGGCCCATAAAATATTAGTTTATAGTCACTGGAATGCAGTTTTCATCATTCTCTATGATTGTAGAGCAGTTCTGTGAGCGCAGCATCACACTGGAGAAAATAAAATGCAGTTAAGTCAAAATGGCACGGCTAATGCCCTTTGGGAGCTCGCATTTAAAATGGAAACATAAGCTTACCCCTGAGAAAGGACAAGAGGAAATGGGCTTAGATTTATAGAAAAAGGGGACAAGGCATTTTTCCTCTGGCTCTTCCCTCCCCTGGCCTACCCAGGAGGTTGCTAACTGCTAGGTGAACAGGAGAAGAGGGTGAAGAAGATGAAGGCATTATTCATGGACAACCATCATCTTATCCTGATGTGGGGGAAAAAAGGACTGCACATCTTCCGCATCTTCTCTTCTTCAGTTAGACTTTTTAAAATTTTAACCTATCTATTTTGGATGGGGCTGGGTCTCTGTTGCTGCGTGTGGACCGTCTCTAGTTGCGGCGAGTGGAGCTCCTCTCCAGCTGCAGTGGTGGTCTTCTCACCGCGGTGGTTCTCTTTGTTGCAGATCCCGGGCCCTAGGGCTCGAGCGCCTCGGGAGTTGCATCTCACAGACTCTAGAGCACAGCCTTACCTGGGGCACACACGGGCTTAGCTGCTCCGCATCATTACACTTTTTAAAAATCTTACTGGGGCTGTACCCAGCAAAGTTGAAATGACAAGATCCATTATCCATTACTTTTAAACAAAGTTAGGGAAGTAATTGTTAATAATGGTTGGAAATCTCTGCTGGAAGCCATAACAAGAGCTCCCAAGATACAGTAAAAATTAAGACAGGGGTTTATTTGTTTGCAACAGCACTCCAGAAGTTTTGTAATCTCCTCATTACTGGCTTTAGGGACCTACTTTCATCCTTCATCTCTTCTTATGAAATCGTCGAACTAAACCAAACCAAATTGTCTCCAATAAAACTGGCTTGAAATACTCTCAAAGTGTCAGAAATCCAAATTATTTAGTATAGAAAAATTTAAAAAAAGAAAGTGGTGATGTGGAAACATCACCATCCAGATTGAATCTCAGCTCCAAGAATTTTAACTGAAGCTATGGGAACTTAAAGAATTTTCTCAATGATTTTTTAAAAGTTTCTCCTCACCGAAAAAAAGAGAGGCCTTATTGGTGAAGATTAAGGATAAGAGCTGTGAACCTCTTAAGAGTGGTGACTTAATAAAGAAAATTAATAAGCAGAGAAAATGTCTCAGAGTAAAGATTTGGGAGAATTAAATAGAACTAAGGATAAAAAGCAGCCAAGAANAAAAAAAGAGAGGCCTTATTGGTGAAGATTAAGGATAAGAGCTGTGAACCTCTTAAGAGTGGTGACTTAATAAAGAAAATTAATAAGCAGAGAAAATGTCTCAGAGTAAAGATTTGGGAGAATTAAATAGAACAAAGGATAAAAAGCAGCCAAGAAGAAGAATCAGGGGAGGGGCAGGGAGGGGCTGGAGGCAGAGAAGCAGAGAAGGGGAAGGTTGAAGGAAAGCCATAATGAAGAAACATCGAGAATTTCTGGAGAAGTGAAAATCAAGAAAATATCTTTATTATAGATGAGATGTAAATTTACCAAACATCTTACAGCAAATACCCCGTTTATGTATTTAGTTTATATTTAACGTGAAAGTTTTGTCTCCCCAACCAGGGGTCAAGAATTGTATTTTGCAGTTCTTTATATGTCCATCCACACTCAAGACTGTATCATCACAAAAAAGGTCTATAATAATTATGCAAGCAAAGCAGTAGCTGAAAAGGACTGAAAGCACACATGAGATGATGCAGCCTTAGGTGAAGTGCCACAGAACAGAAAGGAGACCGTGAGCACAGTTCGCTGAGGTTTCTCCAGACAAAGAAAATGGGGTGGAGAATTCAAGTGCGGGTTGGAAATCCAGAGTGTATGCGTAGAGTTCAAGGACGAGTTTGTAGCTGGGAAATGGAGTATTAACAGCACAACACTGAGCTGAATGTGTGAGCCTGGAGTAGACACAGGCATCAGCTCTGACTTCAGCTGCATGGGCAAGTTTGGAAGAACACTCTTCTAAGCCTCAGTTCCCTTAACTTGAAATTGAGTCTAATTATATCAACCTTAGTGGGAGATGGTGAAGTTAAAAGACTTTTCTGAATGTCAATAACTCCTCCCAGCACCTGGAACACAGTATGAGCTCTACAGATAACCATCACTGTCATAATTATTGTTAGCATCACCACAATCATTCATCCTCAGTCAAGGATGCAGGAAAGAAATAGAAAAAAGGATGTATGATTGGAAAGGGGGCCACAGAGACAACTCTGTGCCTTAGGAGAAGAGTATAGAGTCATTCAGCTTCCCTGGTGGCTCAGGTGGTAAAGAATCTGCCAGTAATGTGGGAGACCTAGGTTTTACGAGGCTCCAATACTTGGTCACCTAATGTAAAGAGATGACTCATTGGAAGAGACCCTGATGCTGGGAAAGATTGAAGGCAGGAGGAAAAGGAGGTGACAGAGGATGAAATGGTTGGATGGCATCACTGATTCAATGGACATGGACTTGCACAAACTCCAGGAGATGGTAAAGGACAGGGAGGCCTGGTGCTGCAGTCCATGGAGTCACAAAGAGTGGGACATGACTTGGTGACTGAACAACATTATTTATATAAAGTCATTGTTGCAGGGAAGAGAGTAGGTAGGGAGGAAGATTTGGGAGCAGAGGTGAGGACAGGTGGCTGCTCACCAAGCTTTGTCCCGTGTCCTGTGATGGAAATGGCACCCCACTCCAGTATTCTTGCCTGGAGAATCCCATGGACAGAGGAGCCTGGTGGGCTGTGGTCCATGGGGTCACAAAATCAGACATGACTGAGCGACTACCACTCTCACCTTCACTTTTTCACTGTGACTCANCCCACTCCAGTATTCTTGCCTGGAGAATCCCATGGACAGAGGAGCCTGGTGGGCTGTGGTCCATGGGGTCACAAAATCAGACATGACTGAGCGACTACCACTCTCACCTTCACTTTTTCACTGTGACTCAGAGAGGAGCAATAAGGTAGAAGTGTAGGCATGACAGGGCCCTCGACTGAATGACATCAGAAACGCTGGGTGATGAGCAAGTCGGTAAGCCTAGTTCAAGGTACAGAGCCAAGGAGGGCAAGTGCTAATGGCGGACCTGTGAGTTCTGAGCATCAGAGGCAAGAGTTGACGCTCAAGATGCAGAGAAGATGGGAAATGTGGTTTTCACTCTAGCTTCATTTGCCCACCCTTTTATAAAACTTGCGCTAAGTGGGAGGTTTTCCACCTGATGTAGAACATTAGTACAGAGAGCAATCTTAATGTGAACTCAATTTTTTATGGATTAGAAACTTGAATTGTCAAAGTACAAATAATAATAATGTAATAATAAATATTTGTATTTCAAGGTGAAATTGAAGATAACTAAGAAATCTAATTTGGGGGCAAAGGGAAGGGAAAAAATAAAGAGAGGGTAGAATTAGATAATATCCTTATGTTTAATTTATAAGACCTCTCCCATACTCTGCTAAGTGAATGTGCAAATATAATAAATCCACTGTTTTGAATATAACTTCTTTAGACTCTCATGTTTTTCTTATTTTTTTCTATGTGCATTAAAATTTTTATTCACAAATAAAGTTGCATAATAACTGTTTAAATCAAGTTTTTAAAAATTCCTAATTTTCTATTTGTTGCTATAAATTCAGAGACACAGAGAGCCACGGGAAGTAGTTTGAAAATGGCAAGTTGTTGTGTCACTGTATATTTAGTATCTTTTTGCATTAATTGAATTATCTGAAAGTATATACATTATTCATTTTCTGGAGACTTGAGCTGATCTATCAACACAGCTTCTTCTGGTGTGACTTTTTCGCATAAATAAAAGAACCTAGATGCCCACAAACCTGAGCCCCATTTGCATGGAACTTCACATTCACACACATCTCATTATCTTGGGAAAAGGCTTTATCTGAACTCAGCTGCCTTTGGGCCCACATCCCAATTACAATTTTCTACTTGTAATTTCCAATATGCCACTATTATAGTCGAACAAAAGAGAACACTTGATGCATTTCCAGGAGTTTGTAAGCAGCCTCAGATGCACACTACAACCTAGAGACTTTATAATAAAACACGAAAGGTTTTATGAAAAGGGGAAATGCTTTTTTTCCCCCTTAATTTTGATGCACAACTTGTCTTAAACAAGAAGCAGCTTTGACCTCTCAAGTCTATCCCAGCTCAGGGAGCACGGTGGTGCTCAGCCAAGAATTTTGAGGAAGGCAAGGGAAAAAAGGGTATTTTCCTTTCTTCAAAGAATTATTCCCACCGTGGAAACCTCCATGCCAGGGAGATTTGGATCAGGACAAACTTTAGACATAAGGAGTGTCTTTTTTACAGAGTGTCTTTTTGTTTACTCTTACTTCCCTGAATGTTATCCTCCTAGTAGAAGACCAAAGAGAGGAAGGTTTAAGAGGATCTTATGCCCCAGTCGGTTGGGAGTTATTGGTCTAGACTGTGTGGTCCTTGTGGATAGAAGCCTCTTTAGCTCCTCACTCTACTCTCAGTACTGAGTCCAGAGACAGGCATCCAGGAAGTACCCAACAGATGTTTTGTTTCTAAAAGATGGCCATACAGACATCTAGAGAGTATAACACTCAGGTCTGAGTACCTTTACTGTGAAGGGCTAAATAGTAAATATTTTAGACGTTGTGGCTCAGGTGGTCTCTATCTTTGCTGTTTAGTGGCTAAGTTGCATCTGGACTGTAGCCTGCCAGGCTCTTCTGTCCATGGGATTTCCCAGGCAAGAATACTGGAGGGGGTTAACATTTCCTCCAGCACATCTTCCAGACTCAGGGATCAAACCTGAGTCTCTTGCATCTCCTGCACTGATAGGTAGATTATTTTCCACTGAGCCAATAAGGAAGTCCTCTTGTACAATATGCAAATAAATGGGTAGGGCAATAAAACTTTATTTACATAAACAAGGTGAGAGTAAAATTTGGCCTGTGGGCTGTGATTGGAGGACCTCTAGTTCAGCATGTACAAATGATGGTCAGTTAGATCCAGTTCAGTCTAAATGCAGGAGCCAGTTCATAGGTGGTTTAGGATAGAAAGCTTCAAGGTCAAGGGCAGGACTGAAGTCAGAGGGCTAATGCAACAGAGTCCCGTGGAACCTGAAGAGTAGCTCCCAAAGGTTTCTCTGATATTTTCTCTAAAACTCTAGAGTCATGGTTGCTAGAGTTTCCTGTCAGGGAGTGGCAAGGGTTATCAGCAGGATAACCCCTAGGCAAGTTTCACTGAATCTTTTCCCAAACCTTCCTCTGTGGCCTGCATGGCTGACTTACCAATTAATTTTTAGATGATAAGAATTTGGAGACTTGAACAAATCCATGATATTGCCACAATCTCCATGACACTAACAAGTTATACTCAACAGTTCTCCCAGGAAAATGAAAAAAAGGAATAAGCATGAGAGTGATGGAAAAGGAATTCCATTTTATAGTGATGATTATTAGTATGTGCTAGAATATAAGCCATGTTAAATGTTGTTGACATTTGTGCTCACGTACTTCTCAATACAACTGTGAAATTATCATTTCCCTCTTTGGGGGTGAGAAAACAAAGATTCAGAAACGTACAGAGAAGCCTGTGTCCATGGGATTCTCCAGGCAAGAATACTGGAGTGGATTGCCGTTTTCTTCTCCAGGGGATCTTCCCAACCCAGGGATCAAACCCTCGTTTCCTGCATTCCAGGAGTGATGAGGGGAGACTCTCAGAAATGTTAATTCAAGTAAAACATGGCAATGCCTTCAATGGTCGCCAGAGACCCCTACCTCCTAGGTCTCCTTGTCTCTCGGATTGAACCTTATTAGGCTCTGGAGCTGTGCTTCCATCTGGCCACGCTGAAGTGTCACTGTCCCCTGTGAGGCCATCTTTAGCTTTTTTCTAACTCTTGTGTTCCCCCTTAGGGATCTTAAACACATCCAAAGCCACGCAGACCACAGGTATGGCGATGATGACCAAACCTCGACCACAGCCCAGTTCTTGCCCCAGGCTCCAAGCTCACATTTCACTTCGTCTCCTCCATCAGCGCTGTGGCATTTCAGATGGAACATTTCCAAAGCCAGTCTCATTGTTTTCCAGCCGCAGCCTACCCCATCTCTAACATTCCCTCCATTAGCCAATGCTATCCCCTTCTACCCGGGAAACCGTGCTAGAAATCTGAGAGCTACCTTCAAATTTTCAATTTCCCTCCCTCCCACATCCAGTCTGAGGCCAGGTCCTGTCAATTATACTCCTGCCACTCTCACATCTATCCTTTCCTCCCTGCTCCCCATGCGGCTGCAAAATTCTTCATCATCTTTCGCCTAGGCTGTTTAAGTTTTCTAACTCTTCACAGAGTGAGCATTTCAGAAGGAAATTCATCCACATTTCTCCCTTGCTTGAAACCCTTCAGTGCCCCCTTCATGGTCTCAGTCAGTATTTTTCCAAGATATTTCCATTGCCTTGATCTTGGGGGGTCTTAGAATTCTTTATGAGTCTACCTGTTGTACACTTTTTAATAATAAGCCAAAACATAAATATCAGCATACATATAGGTATATAGTCCAGATAAGAAACGTATATACTCCAAAGAAGCATAAATACAAGTATAGATTCTTGTGACACAATGATGTCACAAGATGTCAGCACCTTCTTTGCAGTCAGTGCCAACAATCTTATTAGTAACCGGCGGCACCACATTCATTGCTCTAAGAAAGAAAAAAAAGACATGGAAGAACTTAATGTCTTAAATCCAAATGGCATTGCTCATGGCATATAAATGCACAGAGACCTCCCTATGGCTTCAAGAGGGAGACGTGGTAAGCAAATCAGGCCTGGTGTGGTGCACGCCGGTGTCGATGGAGTCATGACAAAGTCAAAACTCCCACACCCAAGCTGTCAAGACCACATTCACATCAGAGCAGTATTTTAACCAAAAAAGAAAGCAGCGTCCCTCCAACTTGGAATTGCAATCGTTTTACAACTCTGTTTATTTTTAACTTACAATTTTGTTTTGGTTATATAAAAGCTTTGTACATAAGGAGTTTGTTCTTGGTTTTACATGTATGCATATGTAAATAAGACTATGGTTAAAAATAACTGAAGTGAACAATGGAAGTCACAAGAGCTATTTTTTTCCTCTAAAAAGCAGCCATATGTTACTCAAGTTTAAGAAATCCTAGTGCGATAAGCTCAAGTTCAAATGCCACGTGTTGACAAGTTCCTCCATGATCCAGCCACCAGTCACCTCCCACTGTTCAACACACCCTATCGTTCAGCCATTTCAAACAATCTACTTTTCTTACCTTATCCTTGCTTTTGTATGCCTGGTGTTTGCAGTTTAGATTCCTCTGCCTGATATAAATTCTATCCAGTATATCAGTGATATTTTTATTCTTTCTCATTTCTTCCATCTTCAACGCCAGTCAGCCAGGTAAATGTAAGTATTGTTTCCAGTGTCTTTCTTAAGTACACAATATGCCTATTATGACGTTTACCACATGTGCTGTAATTCTTGATTTGGATGTCTGCCATTTTTCTGAGATTCTAAGCAACTTGAAATTAGAAGTGTTAGTTTATTCATCTCTGCCTTGAGTGTGTGCAGGCTCAATCCCTCTTTGGGATGCCACGAACTGTAGCCTGCCAGGCTCCTCTGTCCAAGGGATTCTCCAGGCAAGAATACTGGAGTGGGTTGCCATTTCCTCCTCCAGGGGATCTTCACGACCCAGGGATCAACCGGGCATCTCTTGCACTGCCTGCACTGGCAGGAAGATTCTTCACTGGTGGGTGCCTCCTGGGAAGNCTCTGTCCAAGGGATTCTCCAGGCAAGAATACTGGAGTGGGTTGCCATTTCCTCCTCCAGGGGATCTTCACGACCCAGGGATCAACCGGGCATCTCTTGCACTGCCTGCACTGGCAGGAAGATTCTTCACTGGTGGGTGCCTCCTGGGAAGCCCCACCTTTGCCTGACTAGCCTCTGGTTCATTTCCCAATGTATGGTAGCCACTTAATTGATCATTGTTACATAGATGGATGGAAGAATGAAAATATAAATGGGTGGATGGATAGATGAGTGGCTGGGTGGGCAGGTAGTTTAGTGAATGGGTGGATGATGAAGTTGATACATGGAAGGATGTTGTCACTTCAAAGTACAGTTTATTTTAAAGGGAGAAATCACTGTCCTTCCTAATAATAGTCATATTTCCTCAGACTTCAGCTCATGTTGTAACAGTATTCTTGTTGCCACAAATGGTTCCTTATGTAGAAGATGAGGTGAAATCTTCCTTGAAGGTACTTGCATTGATTGTAGATGGTGAATCTTTTTACATCCTTTAGTGTTTCAGGCATTTAGGTGGGGTTATTTAAATTAAAAAAAAAAAAAACATGTCACAAATCATGATATACTTGTGAGAAAAAGAACAAATGGGTGGGAAAGGGGGCATGAATAAGGGTGGGCACGGAAAGGGACAAGTAGCTTTCCAGGTCAGTCTTTGTAATGCCTTTCTTTAGTTCTCTGCCATTATATTTTTCATTTGTGCTTGCATCCAAGATCATTACCTTCTTAATTGGGACAGATTGCCTCCATATATAAATTACCTACAGTTTGGCTATAACATGCCACAGTAAAGCCTGACAAAAAGTGATCAGAGGCTTGCCAGGAATACTAAGCTTCATGAGCTTCACCCTATGGGGCCATGGTGGTCTTCATATATGTACATATGTCTACACAACTAGAAAGTTATGATATTTTAGCCTGAGTGGATTGCTCAATGAACATAGAAAACTTTTGGTGGTCAATTTAAATCTTCAAGTGTGTGTTGTTAAGTTTTATCGTGCCTTCAGGTCAAAATACTATTAACCCTTTATGTTGCATTGTCTGTTATTTTTCCTTCTGATGAAACTATTAAAGGAAGAACCGGCGATATGCTTGCTGTCCCACTTCAAATAGAATTTACAAAGACTTATGTGTTAAAAATGACACTCCAAAGGGACAATGTAGTTCAGCTTGAACAAGGGATCTTGACTTTAACTGGGTTCCCTCCTCAGGCTCATAAACACACAAAGATGAGCAGATAAGTACCAGCGGAGGCCAAATGAATGCAAATTGTTCTTTGTTCAATTTGTGCTTTAAAACTGCTCATGGGTTTTGCAACTTTTTAAATGGTTTCAGCATCTTATTTGTGTTTGTTTTCTGAGGAATTTGAGCCTGTAGGCAATAAGTTTACACTTGAGGAGTGTGTTTCCAGCCATAAATTTGTAACAGTTCTTCTCCTTTCACATTCTACCCATAACAGCAAAGTTACATATTATACATGACACATGATATATAAGATAGTGTCAGTTTAAATACATATATTTTCTATTAGTTTGGTATTACCCGTTATTTCATATAAACTCCTCCCTTGGCATGTTATTCAGAGAATTGTAAGTACAGAAAACAGGGTCCCTGGTGATCCAGTGGTTAAGACGTCACCTTATAATTCCAGGGGTGTGGGTTTAATCCCTGGTCAGGGAGCTGGGATTTTTAATGCCTCTGAGGCAAAGGATCAAGGCATAAAAGCAGATGTTGTAACATATTCAATGAAGACTTTTAAAATAGTCCACATCAAAAAAAAATTAATAGTTTTTTAAGTATAGAAAACAAATGAGAGTGGGAAAGAATAAGTACTGCAGCTAAACTCAGTAAAATTTCTCTAAGCACAAAAATGATGTAATGAGGAATGTGAATTTTACTAACTTAAGTGATATTGTTAACAATATGAGATTGTCCTAAAGGGGAAATCATATATAAATACAAAGTTTCCTTCTTTCTTCCCTTTACCCAGTGGTAGACACTGCTTCCTTGAGGAAATAAACAATGACTGTGTTCTAGGAGCAATACAATGGATTCAGGAATAATCCTAGTTAATTCCTTTGGGTCTTCTGATAAATGGTGAAATTGACCTAGTAGACCTTACCTGTACATTTATTCTGAACGGTAACTGAATTAATTCACTGACAGCAATTTTTCAGGGCAAGAAGTCTATATAAACATTTGCTGAAATAAGTTGAAGGAGAGGCAAATCTAGTGTCATAAGGAAGGAAATTTTGCTGCTATTCTTTGTTTACCAAGTGAAAATAGAATGGAAGTGGCACAAATATGTCTATTATGGCAATTTGTGAAGGTCACACAATTAGTAACTTACTGAACTTAGATTTGAACCAAGATATGCCTGATTCTCTATTCAAGCAATTTCCACTGTACTGTACTGTGAATTCCACTCTCATTAACCTACAACACATGTGTATAACTCTTGTCTAAAATTGCTTGTCATGAAGAATTCTGGGTACTTTTATTTGTGAGAGGGCTGACAAGGAACCATGTCAGAATCCTGTTTCTCTTTGCCTGGATCCCAACTAAGAATTCCATCCTTTAGCTATTCTCTTAGGGAAAAAAAAAAATGAATATTTTAAGATAAAGTTTAATGATTGGAAAAATGATCAGAAAGTTTGTGATGTTCAATATAACATTTGAAGGCAGAGCATCATAATATCATGTATCCTACAGATCGTACTCCAGTGATTAGGAAAAGATCAAGAAGCAGGGAATCCACCAGTTCCTAACCTGATTTTGCCTCTGAATCCACCATGGCCAAGCTCTTCTAGAAAATGTCCTCAGACTTACTATCTTTATATACCTGTTTCCAGAACTGTCCCTCCTTTTTCATTTACCAGCTTTCTGTCCTTAGCTTCCCTACATCTTTTCCCTTGAGAAACCTCTGATCTTTCAAGCTTATCCATTTCCTCCTGTTAGAAACTGTTTTCCCTTTCCATAAGACTGGAGGAAAAGCTGAATCACCGCCCTTTTTAGATTTGTTGGTTGAGGCACAATCAACAGCCCTGGATTAAGCTGCTGTTAAGCAGAGTTTACAAGAGCTTTCCTGGCAGCTCAGTGGTAAAAATCTGCCTGCTAATGCAAGAGACAGGGGTTTGATCTCTGGTTCGGGAAGATGACCTGGAGAAGGAAGTGGCAACCCAGCCTGGGAAATCTCACGGACCTGGGAAACTGGCAAGCTGAAGTCCATGGGGTTGCAAAGAGTCAGACATGACAGGGATTGAGTGCGAACATGAGAGTTTATAAACACAAATGCCTTATTGGGGAAATGAAGGTAGAGAAAAGCTTACCACATCTTTTCACACAGATATGACTTTTCTTTCTGTCCAAAAAAAAAAAAGAAATGGTCATTTTTCAAATCAAGGAAAGGCTGTGTGGAAACAGAAGGTCCTAACCATCTCCAGGGATTACTTCTGCACAGGATTTTTCTTTAGTGTGGACATTCTGTATATGTATCCTAAAGGCAACTTAAACCTAATTTATTTAATTAGTTATAATAATGGGTTTTGAAATAATAAATCCAGCAGGAGTTGGCTTCCTTAGTAAAAAACCTGTTTGAACGTGGATTTGCTGTCTATGTTCGTATTCACAATAATTTAAAAGTTCCTGGAATAGAAGAGGTACAAAAATAAAATATGATTTAAATGAAACTTTGACTCATACATGGTTAACACATCTTTTGTTGTTCAGTTACTAAGTGGTGTCCAACTCTGTGATGCCATGGACTGCAGCACGCCAGGCTTCCCTGTCCTTCACCATCTCCTGGAGCTTGTTCAAACTCATGTCCATTGAGTCAGTGATGCCATCCCACCATCTCTTACTCTGTGGTCCCCTTCACTTGCCTTCAAACTTTCCCAGCATCAGGGCTTTTCCAGTGAGTTGGCTTTTCACATCAGGTGGCCAAAGTATTGGAGCTCAACTAAATGATATTTTAACTGTGAGGGAGGAAAAAGATTTCTACAGGTTTCAAATGAAAAGGTAGGAAATTGGTGTTGATGCTTCAGTGGGCAGATAGAGCCCTTTTTCCCTTATGCCACTTTATCTTTCACTGTCCCTTTTTCTTTCTTAAGTCATTTAACTGAAATTTCTACCATTGACACAGAGTAATCTAATGTGTAATTCAGGGACCCCAGCCTTGGGGATCTAATGCCTGATGATCTCAGGTGCAACTGATGTAATAATAGTAGAAATAAATTGTACAATAAATATAATGCACTTGAGTCATCCTTAAACCACCCCCACCTCCCAGTCTGTTGAAAAATTGTCTCCCATTAAACTGGTCCCTGGTGCTGAAAATCTTAGGGACCACTGGTCTAAATAAAGAAGAGTGTCTATAATTTGAAAAAGGAGAAAAGACCTATTTGATGCCGGGTTCCAACTTCTCCCTACTCAACCGTTTTTGTGCTAGGTTCCATTCCTTGCTGTATTCAGTCGCTCACTCATGTCTGACCCTGCAACCCCATCTACTGTAGCACACTAGGCTTCCCTGTCCTAAACCATCTCCCAGAGCTTGCTCAAACTCATGTCCATTGAGTTGGTGATGCCATCCAACCATCTCATCTTCTGTCATCCCCTCCTCCTCCTGCCCTCAATCTTTCCCAGCATCGGGGCCCTTTCTAGTGAGTTGGCCCTTCACATCAAATGGCCAAAGCATTGGAGCTTCAGCTTCAGCATCAGTCCTTCCAGTGAATATTCAGGACTGATTTCCTTTAAGATTGACTGGTTGGCTCTCCTTGCAGTCCAAAGAACTCTCAAGAGTCTTCTCCAACACCACAGTTCAAAGCATCAGTTCTTCAGCACTCAGTCTTCTTTATGGTACAACCCACACATCTACAAATGACTACCAGAAAAAACACAGCTTTGACTATACAGATCTTTGTTGGCAAATTAATATCTCTGCTTTTAAATATGCTGTCTAGGTTGGTCATAGCTTTTCTTCCAAGGAGTAAGAGTCTTTTAATTTCACAGCTGCAGTCACCATCTGGAGTGATTTTGGAGCCCAAAAAAATAAAGTCTGTCAGTGTTTCCATTGTCTCCCCATCTATTTTGCCACAAAGTCATGGGACCCAATAGAGTTTTTTTCATTAATCAGAAATGCTTCCAGGAGGTGAAAGAAATGTTAGGCTCTAGAAAAGGAGGCAGTCTTCTGAGCTCCTCTGGTGGTTAACACATCAGAGAGTGTTCACCCACCAACCCAAAGTTGGGAAGCTAAAAAAGTAGATGAGTGTTAGTTTCCACAAGGTTCTTGAGGAAGAGAATGGGAGGGACTGAATAAACAAGCATCAAGGTAAGCCTAACTGCTTTTGTCTGAGGCTGCAGTTATCAGCTCAGGTGAAGCGAGGAGGTTAGAAGGATGAGAGGGAAAGGCAGAGACACACGACAGAGAGCAGAGACAAGGGGGACGCCGGCCCCTCCGACAAGGGTCTGTAAGTGCAGCCGCCTGCCTGAGATGGATATTCAGAAACCAAAAGTTAAGGTACTGTGTCTATTTTTTAGTGATGTCTTCTGAAAGGGAACAGGCTTGGTTATGAAAAAAGTCCAGTGACAAGTTTACAGTCTCTCAAACTTCACAGTGTATGTATTGACCTTGGTAGGGATTTGTTCAATCCTTCAAACTAGGAGTCTGGACTTGGCCGGTGGCTCAGTGGTGAAGAAGTCACCTACCCAAAGAGGAGACACAGGTTGGTCCCCTGCTCTGGGAAGATCCCACGTGGCACGCAGCCGCTGAGTGTAAGCGCCACCACCATTGAGGCTGCACTCTGGGGCCCAGAAGCTGTCATTACTGGCGTTCAAGAGCCCGGGGGCCCTCGCTCTGCAACAGAGAAGCCCCACCATGTGACCGCCCGGCAACGGAGAGTAGCCCCCACCGGCTGCAGTCAGAGAAACACCTGAGCAGCAGCAAGACCGAGCGCAGAAAAAAGTCAATAAACACGAAAAGCCGAGAAGACCATTATGAAGAGTTTTTCAATACACCTAGCAGCAAGCCTGCCCCTTCCCTAGAGCAGAACTTTGTTCCTCAGCCCAGAGCAAATAGCTGAGCTGGATTGCCTTTCGGGACTTTATAAGGTGTTGACACGACGTCGGCTTTCACGTCGTAAATGTGCCACCCTAATAATCCCCCTTTAATTACTGTTTATTATAAATGAATGCTCTCAGCATTCCAGGGCGGCACTTTTCATTTTTATGTCAGTGACGTTTCCTCTGGGAGAACTTTCGCCCCCTAGCTACCAATGATCTGATCCCAGACATGCACGGATCTGAGACCTTGGGGGATGGCACCTGGGATGCTGGAGGCAACATCCTTGTGGATACTCAAAAAATATAAAAACTAAACAGGCCCGTAAAATATGATAGAAGAAGGCACTGTGCCTTCAAAGCAAATGTCCTCTAAAGACTGGATTGCCTATTCACTAGTTAGCATCAGTTCCATCCTAGTCAAATTTCCCCTCAGTGGAAGACTGAAAGCTAATGAGAATTAACAGGAATAATAACTTTCCTCTATCCAGTGGCTCACACGTAATGCACACTAGGTTGACAACACAGAAATATAAGAAAAGGATAGGAGACAATCTGTGTGTGCCTTCTGAGTGGTAAAAGAATCTAGAGGTCAAGCCAAAACTGAGCTAATTTTTACAATCATTCTGTAAAAGAATAGCTGGCCTTAAATGCAATCTCAAAGGCTGGATGTTATGGTAACATAATATACAGGAATTAGAAGAAAAAAAAATCAGGTCAATTAATAATGTTTTCACTGCAAGGATCACACAGACCAAATTCTGTGAAATAAATATTTGTGATAAGCAAAGCTCATGGTAAGAGAATGAGGCTATTCATTATCACCAGAGAAGGACGTTACCACCAATAGATGAAGCTGAGATTTTTTAAACTTTGGGTAATTAATTTCAATCAGAGATGGATTCAAGGTCAGTTGTGTAATACTAGCCATTATTTTCCCTTTGCTACCTTTGGCAGGCATTCTCCATGGCTCATCCATAAATAATTAAGACCAGAGGATCTGCTATATCAGCTTAACTACTGTAGGGAAATGCAAGATTTTATTTCATTTGTAACTTCTGAGAGAAAGGGAAACAACCTTGTCTGTGTATTAAGAGATGAGGCTTACTTCCTGCATAAACAGTACAAACGTTTCTTTCTAAGTGCTCAGCATGTTCATTTCCATCTGGACCTTTCTAAACTGCTTGAGTAAATTGAGAAAAATTATAAAAGCAAAAGCCTTATGCACATACTGCCAGCATGAAATCATTTAAATCTGAGGTAACCTCCAACTGACAATAGTGAGTCATCAGGATAATGTAATATTTTGTGAGACAAATGATGAAATAACAATTTGAAATTTAGCAACATGAACACACGTCCAAAACATGAGATGGGTGTCCAAAGGAACTCCTGAGATTTCTTCCTTTAGGACTGGTTTGGGAAAGACACAATCTCTAGGGTGCCCATAGAATGAAAAGTAGATTTCACAGAGCTAAGGTTATTTGATGAGCAGGTCAAAACGTTCGGTTGGTAATATTTTAATTTCTTCAGTGGAAATGATTTTGATTTGTCTTCCTTCTTATAAATGTTTCATTTAATTTACAAACAGATGCACCTTTGAAATATGTATATGAAAGTGAAGAGACTCAGTTACAATCAAAAACACTACATCTCAATTCAATAAGTGTTCATGCGCATATATGGAAAACTCAACTAATATCATTGTGCAGGAGAAAGAACAACAAATCAGATATTAAAGATTTTAAGGTAGCACCTAATCCAGATGTTTAAAAAAATGTAAAATGTGCAATTTACTCAATTCTAAGCTGAGGAGTCTGCTATGGTAAAATGGAAAGAACTGTGGGTTTGAATCACAATTTGAGGTAGAACTGTGAAATCATAAGGGATTATACATGCTATCGGAGAAGGAAATGGCAACCCACTCCAGTATTCTTGCCTGCAGAATCCCGTGGACAGAGGAGCCTGGCGGGCTACAGTCCATGGGGTTGCAAAGAGTCGGACATGACTGAGTGACTAACGACAACAATATGTGCTATTGTTAGTTGAAAATCACAGTACAAATTTAGGGAAACAAGAGGACAGAGGAAAGAAAAGCAAGAATATGAAGAAAACATGAGGGACTAGAGAGTCACACTTACATGACCTTGCATGTTTTAAAAGAACAACCATGCTTGGGGATAGTCACCATTTTGACCCTAGGTCACTCCACCAATCCTGCCAGGGAGGGTGCACAGATGCACCTACTCACGTAATTTGAGTAGGTTTCCTTTCTTATGAGCAGCCCCAAGATCCAAACCAGTTACCTGGGGGCCACAGTGAAGTTAAAGTACCTTTATATCCATTGCCATCAAACTCATTCATCCTTACCATTCCCTATCATTGCCTTCATCTACTAGCAATGATACTATAATAATATGTACTTTCATATTAAATTAAGAGCATTCGTCATAGTGACAAAATGGAGGTGAACCATTTAATGTCAATAGTTAAGAAGAGCAAAGAAAAAGCCCTCACAAAATGATAGGTCCTTAATTGTTGTCGGTCAGATACTGTGATCCCTTTAAAGAGTATGTTATTAGCCCCGAATACTATTTGCCAGCTACAGGAAGTCCACCACTTCCTCTGCTGAATATTCGAAGATCTCTTTCTACCTAAGTATTTGGAAGCCCCTCCCATCCAGCTGAATAAAGGCAGTTCTCAGAAGGACATTATTCTGAACTTGACTATAGGCAATCCCATAATTTCAAGGCTAGATGTATGTGTAAAAGAAAGCCTATAATGTCAATATATTCAGAAGGTTGGTATGATTGTCTCTCTGTCACCTTCCTTACTTTTGGTGTTAAACTTCTTGGATGACAATGATTCCTTTTTTCAAAACAGTGTTATTGAGATATAACTGAGATAGAAAAAAAACTACAAATATTTAACTTGTACATCTTCTGATTTAATGAGTATGGATATTCACATATACCCCTGAAATCATCATTACAATCAAGGTAATAAAATATCTATCATTTCAGGTGGCACTAGTGGTAAAGAATACACCTGCCAATGCAGGAGACTCAAGAAATGTGTGTTTGATTCCTCGGAGGGGAGATCCCCTGGAGAAGGAAATGGCAACCCACTCCAGCATTCCTGCCTGGAAAATTGCATGGATAGAGGAGCCTAGCGATCCACAGTCCATGGGACTGCAAAGAGTTGGACATGACGGAGTGACAGAGCACACATTTCTTCTAAAACTTGACCCCTGCCCTGCCCCTTTGTTTTTTTGGTCTTTTTGTTTGCTTATTTGTTTTAAAGACACTAAATACAAGATTTCAGTTCAGTCGCTCAGCTGTGTCCGACTCTTTGCAACCTCATGGACTACAGCACTCCAGGCCTCCCTGTCTATCACCAACTCCCAGAGTTCACCCAAACTCATGTCCATTGAGTCGGTGATGCCACTTATGCCACTTTATCTTTCACTGTCCCTTTTTCTTTCTTAAGTCATTTAACTGAAATTTCTACCATTGACACAGAGTAATCTAATGTGTAAATCAGGGACCCCAGCCTTGGGGATCTAATGCCTGATGATCTCAGGTGCAACTGATGTAATAATAGTAGAAATAAATTGTACAATAAATATAATGCACTTGAGTCATCCTTAAACCACCCCCACCTCCCAGTCTGTTGAAAAATTGTCTCCCATTAAACTGGTCCCTGGTGCTGAAAATCTTAGGGACCACTGGTCTAAATAAAGAAGAGTGTCTATAATTTGAAAAAGGAGAAAAGACCTATTTGATGCCGGGTTCCAACTTCTCCCTACTCAACCGTTTTTGTGCTAGGTTCCATTCCTTGCTGTATTCAGTCGCTCACTCATGTCTGACTCTGCGACCCCATCTACTGTAGCACACTAGGCTTCCCTGTCCTAAACCATCTCCCAGAGCTTGCTCAAACTCATGTCCATTGAGTTGGTGATGCCATCCAACCATCTCATCTTCTGTCATCCCCTCCTCCTCCTGCCCTCAATCTTTCCCAGCATCGGGGCCCTTTCTAGTGAGTTGGCCCTTCACATCAAATGGCCAAAGCATTGGAGCTTCAGCTTCAGCATCAGTCCTTCCAGTGAATATTCAGGACTGATTTCCTTTAAGATTGACTGGTTGGCTCTCCTTGCAGTCCAAAGAACTCTCAAGAGTCTTCTCCAACACCACAGTTCAAAGCATCAGTTCTTCAGCACTCAGTCTTCTTTATGGTACAACCCACACATCTACAAATGACTACCAGAAAAAACACAGCTTTGACTATACAGATCTTTGTTGGCAAATTAATATCTCTGCTTTTAAATATGCTGTCTAGGTTGGTCATAGCTTTTCTTCCAAGGAGTAAGAGTCTTTTAATTTCACAGCTGCAGTCACCATCTGGAGTGATTTTGGAGCCCAAAAAAATAAAGTCTGTCAGTGTTTCCATTGTCTCCCCATCTATTTTGCCACAAAGTCATGGGACCCAATAGAGTTTTTTTCATTAATCAGAAATGCTTCCAGGAGGTGAAAGAAATGTTAGGCTCTAGAAAAGGAGGCAGTCTTCTGAGCTCCTCTGGTGGTTAACACATCAGAGAGTGTTCACCCACCAACCCAAAGTTGGGAAGCTAAAAAAGTAGATGAGTGTTAGTTTCCACAAGGTTCTTGAGGAAGAGAATGGGAGGGACTGAATAAACAAGCATCAAGGTAAGCCTAACTGCTTTTGTCTGAGGCTGCAGTTATCAGCTCAGGTGAAGCGAGGAGGTTAGAAGGATGAGAGGGAAAGGCAGAGACACACGACAGAGAGCAGAGACAAGGGGGACGCCGGCCCCTCCGACAAGGGTCTGTAAGTGCAGCCGCCTGCCTGAGATGGATATTCAGAAACCAAAAGTTAAGGTACTGTGTCTATTTTTTAGTGATGTCTTCTGAAAGGGAACAGGCTTGGTTATGAAAAAAGTCCAGTGACAAGTTTACAGTCTCTCAAACTTCACAGTGTATGTATTGACCTTGGTAGGGATTTGTTCAATCCTTCAAACTAGGAGTCTGGACTTGGCCGGTGGCTCAGTGGTGAAGAAGTCACCTACCCAAAGAGGAGACACAGGTTGGTCCCCTGCTCTGGGAAGATCCCACGTGGCACGCAGCCGCTGAGTGTAAGCGCCACCACCATTGAGGCTGCACTCTGGGGCCCAGAAGCTGTCATTACTGGCGTTCAAGAGCCCGGGGGCCCTCGCTCTGCAACAGAGAAGCCCCACCATGTGACCGCCCGGCAACGGAGAGTAGCCCCCACCGGCTGCAGTCAGAGAAACACCTGAGCAGCAGCAAGACCGAGCGCAGAAAAAAGTCAATAAACACGAAAAGCCGAGAAGACCATTATGAAGAGTTTTTCAATACACCTAGCAGCAAGCCTGCCCCTTCCCTAGAGCAGAACTTTGTTCCTCAGCCCAGAGCAAATAGCTGAGCTGGATTGCCTTTCGGGACTTTATAAGGTGTTGACACGACGTCGGCTTTCACGTCGTAAATGTGCCACCCTAATAATCCCCCTTTAATTACTGTTTATTATAAATGAATGCTCTCAGCATTCCAGGGCGGCACTTTTCATTTTTATGTCAGTGACGTTTCCTCTGGGAGAACTTTCGCCCCCTAGCTACCAATGATCTGATCCCAGACATGCACGGATCTGAGACCTTGGGGAATGGCACCTGGGATGCTGGAGGCAACATCCTTGTGGATACTCAAAAAATATAAAAACTAAACAGGCCCGTAAAATATGATAGAAGAAGGCACTGTGCCTTCAAAGCAAATGTCCTCTAAAGACTGGATTGCCTATTCACTAGTTAGCATCAGTTCCATCCTAGTCAAATTTCCCCTCAGTGGAAGACTGAAAGCTAATGAGAATTAACAGGAATAATAACTTTCCTCTATCCAGTGGCTCACACGTAATGCACACTAGGTTGACAACACAGAAATATAAGAAAAGGATAGGAGACAATCTGTGTGTGCCTTCTGAGTGGTAAAAGAATCTAGAGGTCAAGCCAAAACTGAGCTAATTTTTACAATCATTCTGTAAAAGAATAGCTGGCCTTAAATGCAATCTCAAAGGCTGGATGTTATGGTAACATAATATACAGGAATTAGAAGAAAAAAAAATCAGGTCAATTAATAATGTTTTCACTGCAAGGATCACACAGACCAAATTCTGTGAAATAAATATTTGTGATAAGCAAAGCTCATGGTAAGAGAATGAGGCTATTCATTATCACCAGAGAAGGACGTTACCACCAATAGATGAAGCTGAGATTTTTTAAACTTTGGGTAATTAATTTCAATCAGAGATGGATTCAAGGTCAGTTGTGTAATACCAGCCATTATTTTCCCTTTGCTACCTTTGGCAGGCATTCTCCATGGCTCATCCATAAATAATTAAGACCAGAGGATCTGCTATATCAGCTTAACTACTGTAGGGAAATGCAAGATTTTATTTCATTTGTAACTTCTGAGAGAAAGGGAAACAACCTTGTCTGTGTATTAAGAGATGAGGCTTACTTCCTGCATAAACAGTACAAACGTTTCTTTCTAAGTGCTCAGCATGTTCATTTCCATCTGGACCTTTCTAAACTGCTTGAGTAAATTGAGAAAAATTATAAAAGCAAAAGCCTTATGCACATACTGCCAGCATGAAATCATTTAAATCTGAGGTAACCTCCAACTGACAATAGTGAGTCATCAGGATAATGTAATATTTTGTGAGACAAATGATGAAATAACAATTTGAAATTTAGCAACATGAACACACGTCCAAAACATGAGATGGGTGTCCAAAGGAACTCCTGAGATTTCTTCCTTTAGGACTGGTTTGGGAAAGACACAATCTCTAGGGTGCCCATAGAATGAAAAGTAGATTTCACAGAGCTAAGGTTATTTGATGAGCAGGTCAAAACGTTCGGTTGGTAATATTTTAATTTCTTCAGTGGAAATGATTTTGATTTGTCTTCCTTCTTATAAATGTTTCATTTAATTTACAAACAGATGCACCTTTGAAATATGTATATGAAAGTGAAGAGACTCAGTTACAATCAAAAACACTACATCTCAATTCAATAAGTGTTCATGCGCATATATGGAAAACTCAACTAATATCATTGTGCGGGAGAAAGAACAACAAATCAGATATTAAAGATTTTAAGGTAGCACCTAATCCAGATGTTTAAAAAAATGTAAAATGTGCAATTTACTCAATTCTAAGCTGAGGAGTCTGCTATGGTAAAATGGAAAGAACTGTGGGTTTGAATCACAATTTGAGGTAGAACTGTGAAATCATAAGGGATTATACATGCTATCGGAGAAGGAAATGGCAACCCACTCCAGTATTCTTGCCTGCAGAATCCCGTGGACAGAGGAGCCTGGCGGGCTACAGTCCATGGGGTTGCAAAGAGTCGGACATGACTGAGTGACTAACGACAACAATATGTGCTATTGTTAGTTGAAAATCACAGTACAAATTTAGGGAAACAAGAGGACAGAGGAAAGAAAAGCAAGAATATGAAGAAAACATGAGGGACTAGAGAGTCACACTTACATGACCTTGCATGTTTTAAAAGAACAACCATGCTTGGGGATAGTCACCATTTTGACCCTAGGTCACTCCACCAATCCTGCCAGGGAGGGTGCACAGATGCACCTACTCACGTAATTTGAGTAGGTTTCCTTTCTTATGAGCAGCCCCAAGATCCAAACCAGTTACCTGGGGGCCACAGTGAAGTTAAAGTACCTTTATATCCATTGCCATCAAACTCATTCATCCTTACCATTCCCTATCATTGCCTTCATCTACTAGCAATGATACTATAATAATATGTACTTTCATATTAAATTAAGAGCATTCGTCATAGTGACAAAATGGAGGTGAACCATTTAATGTCAATAGTTAAGAAGAGCAAAGAAAAAGCCCTCACAAAATGATAGGTCCTTAATTGTTGTCGGTCAGATACTGTGATCCCTTTAAAGAGTATGTTATTAGCCCCGAATACTATTTGCCAGCTACAGGAAGTCCACCACTTCCTCTGCTGAATATTCGAAGATCTCTTTCTACCTAAGTATTTGGAAGCCCCTCCCATCCAGCTGAATAAAGGCAGTTCTCAGAAGGACATTATTCTGAACTTGACTATAGGCAATCCCATAATTTCAAGGCTAGATGTATGTGTAAAAGAAAGCCTATAATGTCAATATATTCAGAAGGTTGGTATGATTGTCTCTCTGTCACCTTCCTTACTTTTGGTGTTAAACTTCTTGGATGACAATGATTCCTTTTTTCAAAACAGTGTTATTGAGATATAACTGAGATAGAAAAAAAACTACAAATATTTAACTTGTACATCTTCTGATTTAATGAGTATGGATATTCACATATACCCCTGAAATCATCATTACAATCAAGGTAATAAAATATCTATCATTTCAGGTGGCACTAGTGGTAAAGAATACACCTGCCAATGCAGGAGACTCAAGAAATGTGTGTTTGATTCCTCGGAGGGGAGATCCCCTGGAGAAGGAAATGGCAACCCACTCCAGCATTCCTGCCTGGAAAATTGCATGGATAGAGGAGCCTAGCGATCCACAGTCCATGGGACTGCAAAGAGTTGGACATGACGGAGTGACAGAGCACACATTTCTTCTAAAACTTGACCCCTGCCCTGCCCCTTTGTTTTTTTGGTCTTTTTGTTTGCTTATTTGTTTTAAAGACACTAAATACAAGATTTCAGTTCAGTCGCTCAGCTGTGTCCGACTCTTTGCAACCTCATGGACTACAGCACTCCAGGCCTCCCTGTCTATCACCAACTCCCAGAGTTCACCCAAACTCATGTCCATTGAGTCGGTGATGCCATTCAGCCATCTCATCCTCTGTCGTCCCCTTCTCCTTCTGCCCTCAATCTTTCCCAGCATCAAGGTCTTCTCAAATGAGTCAGTTCTTCACATCAAGTGGCCAAAGTACTGGAGTTTCAGCCTCATCTTCAGTCCTTCCAATGAACACTCAGGACTGATTCCTTTAGGATGGACTGGTTGGATTTCCTTGCAGTCCAAGGGACTCTCAAGACTCTTCTCCAATACCACAGTTCAAAAGCATCAATTCTTTGGTGCTCAGCTTTCTTCACAGTCCAACTCTCACATCCATACATGACCACTGGAAAAACCATAGCCTTGACTAGACAGACCTTTGTTGGCAAAGTAATGTCTCTGCTTTTTAATGTGCCGTCTAGGTTGGTCATAACTTTCCTTCTAAGGAGCAAGCATCTTTTTACTTCATGGTTGCAGTCACCATCTGCAGACACAAGACTTACCTCCAACATAACTTGTAAGTGCCCGGTACAGTAATGTTAGCTGTAAGGCACTAGGCTATCCAGCTGATTTCTAGGACTTCATCTTGCATGATTAAAACTTTATCTCATTGAAGAAAAACTCCCAATTTTTCCCTCCCATCAATTCCTGGCCACCATCTTTCTACTCTCTGCTTCCATTGAGTTTGACTATTTCAGATACCTCATAGAAGTGGGATCTTGTCATATTTGTCCTTCTGTGACTGGCTTATTTCACTAAGCATCATGTCTTTCCGGTTCATCCATGTTGTCATATGCAACAGATTTCCTTCTTTTAAAAGTTGAGTTATAGTTGTGTGTGTGTGACATGTTCTTTATGCATTCATCCATCCGTGAACATCTAGGCTATTTCCATATCTCGACTATTATGAATAATGCTGCAGTGAATATAGGGACACACATACCTCTTCGATATTCTGACTTCAGCTTTTTTCAATGTATTACTAGATGTGGAATATATACCCAGATACGAGTAGTTCTTTTTTTAGCTTTTTGAGATCCTTTCTTACTGTTTTCCATAGCAGATAAACAAATTTGCACTCCTGATCAACAGTGTACAAGGATTCCAATCTCTCCACAACCTAAGTAGCACATATTATCTCTTTGTTTCTTGATAATAGCCATCCTAATGGGTGTGAGGTGATACTTCACTTTAGGTCAGATTTTCCATTCCCTAGTGATTAGTGACATTGAGCATCTTTTCATATGCATGCTAACCATTTGTCTGTTTTCTTAGAGAAATGTCCTTTCAAATCCCTTGTCCTTTTTAAATCAGGTAACTTTTTTTTTTCCACTGTTGAGTTATAGGAATTCTTTATTTATTTTAGATATCCACTCCCTAACAGATATATATTGTTTGCAAATATTTTCTCCCATTTCATAGGTTGTCTTATCATTCTGTTGATTGTTTCCTTTATTGTGCAGAAGATTTTTACTTTAACAAAGCTCCACTTGTCTATTTTTGTTGTTGCTGCCTAAATTTTTGGTGTCATATCCAGGAAATCATTGCCAAGACCAATGGCTTCAAGCTCCTCACTCCAATATTTCTTTTAAGAATCTTAGAGTTTCACATCTTATGTTTGCCCTTACTCCATTTTGAGTTGAATTTTTTTGGTATACTATGAGATAAGATTAAAACAAATTATAATTGTACATTCTGATTCTGTTTTAATTTCTTAAAATAATAAAAAAATACTCAAATTATGCTGAAGAGAAGAAATACATAGAGCACTAAGATTAAGTTATACCAAAGTCTACAAATTCACTTATAGTTTTATGTCAATTTTTGTTTTGATCTACTCTGAGCATTTAGAGTTACTTAAGCATAAAGGAATCTTGTGATATATGTGTGACTTAAGGACTCTGACTCACAGTTCAATCAAATATGACATGCCACGCTTACCTAAAATATGAAAGTATTAGTTCAACAAAGATGTATTTAAAATACATTTCAGCAGCTAAAAAAGGAACATAAGAAACCAAAGGGCCAAAATTATAATAATCAAAGGAAAGGCTTTGACTAAGTTTAGTATTTCTCAAAGACAGAAAAAATTTTTTTTTGAATTTTGAGACTATTATGCCTAAATTGAGCTGCATGATTTAAGTTTCCTTTAGTTCATTCTTTAAGTAGAACGCAGAAATAAATTAGCAAGTGAGTTGGTAAAAAAAAAACAGAATGTAGAGATGGAAGGCGAAGACAATTTGCCCTCCTGGGGCTTGGTGCCTGAAGGGCTGTCTTCCCTTTCAGAAAGCGTAATACACTTTCACAGTGTAGCCAATCTATCACACCCCCAAGAGGGTGCGCGCTACACCGTTCCCTCCAAGGGGCTCCAGAGGTAGCAGATTTATAAGAAAAATAATTCTGCCTTTTCACATGCTCCAGTCTTAAGATCTGGAGCAGGTCATTTTTTTCACAAAGGATTTGTTATGGCACGCAGTTGTTTCAGACCATGTTTTGTCTTTGAAATCACAGCTTTTGCTATCTTTCATTTTTATTTTTCTTTTCTGTGTCCTCTGGGCCATTAGCAACCTGCTTTCCAAGATGTCACAGAAAAGAGGCTCACTTCGACCTTGGTTCGTCTCAGAGACTTTAGAGCATGTGGATTTAGACTGTGACTAGATCAGCACCTGCTGATACTGGCTCATGGTTCGGAGTGGCTAAAAGAGTGAGCCTAGATGCTGATGTATTGGATAGAATTCTTCCTTTTGGCTTCACTCTAGTACATGCTAAGTCTGTGCACCTCGGACAAGTTTCTTAATGCTTTCATGTCTCAGATGTCTCATCTCAAAAATAGGCATCAGATTTTACCTAAATCCACATCGTTACCTTGGGCTTTCCACGTGGCACTAGTGGTAAAGAATGTGACTGCCAATGCAGAAGATGCAAGAGATGTGGGTTTGATCCCTGGGTCAGGAAGATCTCTTGGAGAAGGGAATGGGAACCCACTCCAGTAACCTTGCCTGGAGAATCCCATGGACAGAGGAGTCTGACAGCCTGCGTCGCATGGGGTCTCAAAGAGCTCTAGACACAGCTGAGCAACTAAACACACAGAGGGTTATCAGATTCTCCACCAGAAATGTTTAGGGTTTAGAAATAATATGAACCCTATGTTGTTAGTCCCTGAATTTGCTTTCTTCCAATATGTAGGCTCAGAAAGTCCTGACTGCCTTTGTAGACAAATCTCCTTTGTCTACATGGCATGAAAGTGAAAGTTGCTCAGTTGTGTCCAACTCTTTGTGACGCTATGGATGGTCCATAGTCCGTGGAATTCTCCAGGCCAGAATACTAGAGTGGGTAGCCTTTCCCTTCTCCAGCGGATCTTTCCAACCCAGGGATCAAACCCAGGTCTCCCTCATTGCAGGTGGATTCTTTACCAGCTGAGCCACAAGGGAAGCCCCTCATGACATTGGTACCCTCTATTTCAGTGACTTAACCCCGGAGGGAGGGAATTGTTGCTGCTGGGTTTTTTGGGTTTTGCTGTTGGCCATGCCACTATGCAGCATAAAAGATGTTATTTCCCAGGAAACCAGGGATCAAACCTGTGTTCCCTGCAGTGGAAGTGCGGGGTCTCAACCACTGGATGCCAGGGAAGTCTCACTGGTTTTTTAATGGCATGAAAATAGGTTCCAGGGCATTCATTCATCCTGAAATTTCATGAATTTCATGGAGTAAGCAATACTCTTCCATCTCCACATCCCCCCACCTGCATCTATTCACGTTTGGAAACGATTTATTTTCTAAAACTGCTTCAAACACAGATGCATACTTTGCCTTGGACTCGGGAGGTATAGAACTGGATGATATCAAAGATGTCAAAATAAAGCTGTAAACATATGGAACCAACATCAGAGGTTAGAGTGGTGCAGGTGAGGCGTATCTGATGCAGAGAAGCCAGACCTGGGAAGAGCTCTGGGACTCGGTGAGGAGAGCAAATTTAAGGCCCCCAGAGGAGACCAAGCCTGCTGATAAGATGAAGGAGGCCACCGCAGCATCACCGCACAAGGGCAGAGGTGGAAAGAGACAAGAGGAGGTGGTTGTATTACTTTCCTAGGGCTGCTATGGTGGCTCAAAAACAAGAGAAATTCATTGTCTCATAAACCATGAGGCCAGAAATCAAAATTAAGGTGTCTGCAGAGCTGTTCTCTTTTAGAGGTTCTAGGGAAAAACCTGTCCCATGCCTTTCTCTCAGCTGCTGGTGGTGGCTGGTGGGCCTCGAAGTTCCTGGTCTTGGACCTGCGACCTTCTAATCTCAGTCTCCACCTTCATCCCTGTGTCTCCTTTCTGCCTTGGAGTCTCTTTTCTTCTTGGGAGGACACCAGTCATATCAGATTCAGAGTCATGGGAAGAGGGTCTGCAGAGACCCTGTTTCCAAGCTAGCTCACTTTCTTAGGCTCCAGGGGACACTATTCAACCGAGCACAGAGGGCTGCCGATTGTCAGATCGTGCAGGGCCTGGTGACCTATTGCATGGAACTTGGGTTTTTGTGTTGTTCTGCCTTTCTAAATGCAATCTTACATCTCCAGAAGATTTTTAGCAGAGGAAAGAAGTAATCTAATATATACATTGGTAAGATCATTCTGGGACTTCCCTGGCAGTTCAGATGGTAAAGAATCCACCTGCCAATGCAGCAGACCTGGGTTCAAACCCTGGATTGGGAAGATCCCCTGGGGTAGGAATGGCAGCCCATTCTGGTGTTCTTGCCTGGAGAATGCCATGGACAGAGGAGCCTGGTGGGCTATAGTCCACGGGTTCTCAAAGAGTCAGACCCAACTGAGTGACTAACACTTTCACTTTCAGGATCATTCTGACCAGTATATAAAGAAAGAGCTCTCAGTAGAAGAGAAAAGACATATGAAAACCCAGTGCACTGACCCGCAGTCATCAAGGAGAGAGATGACAGAGGCTTGAAGCGAGCGTGTTGGCATTCACAGCTGAGGGGTGTGGACCTTGGGGGAAGGATCTGAAGGATGTAAGTAACACGTGTTGCTGATGGGGTTGATGGGGGAGTGAGGGAAAGGGAGGGACCTGAGATTTCTGCTTTGCGTAACTGGGTGGAGGATGGCACCATTCTCACGACAGGGAAGGCTGCCAGCTGGGTGGGCTGGACTGGAGTGGCGAGTTCCACTGCAGATGCACTGTAGGCACGCTGCATGTTAGAATTCCCAGTGGAGATAACATAAGGCAGTTGGAGCCTGGAGAGAGGTCAGAACGTGAAAGATAAATCAGAGTCATCAGCAAGTGAAGGGTAATTAAAGCCACGCCGGATGAGGTCATCTGGAGTTTGAGGGGAGAGCGAGAGGAGAGACTGTTATGAGTCTCAGGATACACTCGGGCTTGGAGGCTGGAGGCAAAGAGGAAGACCCAGCAAGAGAAACTTGGTGAGAGGAGCTCTGGAGGAAGGAAGACGTCCAGGAAGGCAGGGGGTCGGGGATCATAACTGTTCTTCCTGCTGTGCGTATGGTGATGAGGAAGTCACACGTGGAAGGTTCCCTTCATTGTTCAAAACACTGCTTTTTCTACCAGTTGCTACTCTGGCGGGACTCTCCCTATGGGATGAATGATCATCATTCAGCACTGACTTAAGGCTTGGCCATGTGACTAGCTGTGGCCAATGAACTGTGAGCACAAGTGGCGAGTTATTCACCAACTAGAAACTTTCAAAGCCGTTGCACGCTCTGCATTGCACTTTGCCTTCAGGGTCAAGATCCCAGCTGGGACTCACAGCTTCAGCACAAACCCAACGGAAGAAGATGTAAAGAGCAGGTCTGTACCCAACATTTTGTGTGGGGGAAAAATAAACCTTGTTTCTGGGAGCTATGGACACTCAGGACTAACCATTAACCACAGCATAACCTAGAGAGAGCCGAGGAAACCATCACATCCTACGTAGGGAAGTTGTAAAATGAGATGCTCTTCATGGCTCTGGAGCCCACGGGGTTGTGGGAAGAACAGCAACCTTTACATCAAACTTGTCTAAGGTCAGAGCCCAAGTCTGCCACGTACTAAGTTCTGAACATCCACAAATGAACTGATGTCTCTGAGCCTCGATTTCCCATCTGTCTTACAGGACTGTTGTGGGATTAAATGTGACCATATTGGCAAAGCACATGGTACATTTCCCACCTCTCTCTCCACAAAACATCCTCAAGGTATATATAGATATAAATTTTATATAAACATTATATATGAATATAATAACTATAAACATTATGTATGAGTATTATATATTTTATATGATTATATATGTTAATTATATATTATATATATAAACATTCATTGGAAAGACTGATATTGAAGCTGAAACTCCAATATTTTGGCCACCTGATGCAAAGAACTGACTCACTTGAAAAAACCCTAATGCTGGGAAAGACTGAGGGCAGGAGAAGAAGGGGCTGACAGAGGATGAGATGGTTGGATGGCATCACTGACTCAATGGAGATGCGTTTGTGTAAACTCCAGGAGTTGGTGATGGACTGGGAGGCCTGGCGTGCTGAGTCCATGGGGTCATAAAGAGTCGGACTTGACAGAGCGACTGAACTGAACTGATAAATATATATATATATCTTCTCTCTTTCATTATCTGTTAACTCAGATTTAGCATTCAAGGCACTGCTAGGTTGCTCATACCATCACCAAGTCATGAGAAAGGGGAGGGTATAAGCAAAGAATCCACAGAGTCCAGGGCTGGGCCCTGTCCCTGCCCTTGGACTGACCCCAGGGGGACAGCAGGGTGTCCAAAAACTGGAGGTCACACCATGGTCAGTACAGCCTTCGTTCACACAAACGTTGGCCCTGGGGGTGCATTCAGAAAATCACTCAAGTCTTCTTCAATAATGGAGGTAACCAAGGTGGTTTCATAGGGATAACAGAGCAAATGGTAAGACCTTTAGTGTCTGGACTAAGTTTGGGCAAAAGGAAGGAGAGAACTTTTAGTGATTAAAGTGATAAAAAACAAGCTTAAGGCTAGAGACTCAGAAGTTTATATTTACTTAATAGAGAATTAACCTCTCACCTAAACTGCATTATCCTTTTGAAATAGGTATAGTCATACCCATTTTACAGGTGAAGAACTTGATACTGAGAGACTAGATAAACAGAGCTGGAAACAGCACCCAACTTTATATGCCCCCAAAGTCCATATTCTTTCCATTATGCACACTGCTTCTCTAAAGGAAAATTAAATTTGGAAAGTCAGAAACTGAACTGAACTGAACTGAATAAGAGCATTAGAATAATTAACGTTAACTTTTTAAAAAACTTGGAAAGTTTAGCTACTATTTCCAGCAAGGTAAAAAATTTAAAGGAATTATTTCAAATGGATAAAGTAATCTTTGAGTGCTTCCCTGATAGCTCAGTTGGTAAAGAATCCGCCTGCAATGCAGGAGACCCTGGTTCAGTTCGTGGGTTGGGAAGATCCACTGGAGAAGGGATAAGCTACCCACTCCAGTATTCTTGGGCTTCTCTTGTGGCTCAGCTGATAAAGCAATTATTTCAAATGGATAAAGAAATCTTTAGATGTATAATTACTTAGAATGGGAGGAATAAAATGGACATTTATGTGATTAAAATAAGATTTGATATTACTACACTTCCAGCATGTAGTACACTACACTCCCGTCTGAGCTACCAGGGCTTTCCTGGGAGCTCAGATGGTAAAGAATCTGCCTCCAATGCAGGAGACCAGGGCTTGATCCCTGGGATGGGAAGATTCCCCGGAGAATGAAATGGCAACCCAACCCACTCCAGTATTCTTGCCTGGAGAACTCCATGGACAGAGGAGCCTTGCAGGCTACAGTCCATGGGATCGCAAAGAGTCAGACACAGCTGAGTAACTAACACACACACATTACCAATGAGGGCTTCCCTGGTGGCTCAGACAGTAAAGAATCCATCTGCAATGCAAGAGACCCAGGTTCAGTCCCTGGGTTGGGAAGATTCCCTGGAGAAGGACTTGGCTTCCCACGCCAGTATGTTTGCCTGGGAAATCCCATGAACAGAGGAGCCTGGCATACTACTGTCCATGGGCTCACAACCGGTCAGACACAACTGAGCGACTAAGCACACACACAAACACAACCAATTAACTGGTTCAAAATTGGGAAAGGAGTACATCAAGGCTGTATACAGTCACCCTGCTTATTTAACTTATACGCAGAGTACACCATGAGAAACACTGGACTGGTTGAATCACATGCTGGAATCAAGATTGCCAGGAGAAATATCAATAACCTCTGATATGCAGACGACGCCACGCTAATGACAGAAAGCAAAGAGGAACTAAAGAGCCTCTTGATGAATGTGAAAGGGGAGAGTGAAAAAGCTGGCTTAAAACTCAACATTTAAAAAATGAAGATCGTGGCAACTGGTCCCATCACTTCATGGCAAATAGATGGGGAAAGAATGGACACAGTGACAGACTTTATTTTCTTGGGCTCCAAAATCACTGCAGGTGGTGACTGCAGCCATGAAATTAAAAGACGCTTACTCCTTGGAAGGAAAGCTATGACAAACCTAGATAGTATATTAAAAAACAGAGACATCACTCTGCTGACAAAGGTCCATATAGTCAGAACTATGGTTTTTCCAGTAGTCACATATGGATGTGAGAGTTGGACCATAAACAAGGGTGAGCACCAAAGAATTGATTGATGCTTTCAAATTGTGGTGTTGGAGAAGACTCTTGAGAGTCCCTTGGACTGCAAGGAGACCAAACCAGTCAACCCTAAAGGAAATCAAGCCTGAATATTCATCAGAAGGACTGATGCTGACGTTAAAGTTCTAATCCTTTGGCCACCTGATGGGAAGAGCCAACTCAGTGGAAAAGACCATGATGCTGGGAAAGATTGAGGTCAGGAGAAGGGGATGACAGAGAATGAGATGGTTGGATGACATCATTGACTCAATGGACTTCAGTTTGAGCATACTCTGGGAGGTAGTAAAGGACAGGGAAACCTGGCACACTGCAGTCCATGGGGTCTCGAAGAGCTGGACACAACTGAGCAACTGCACAACAATACAATCTAAGGTTAAATGAGAGGAAAGGGACCCCCTACTATTCCCCAGCATTAAAAGCCAAATAAGGCTGTTTTATTTACCCCAGTTTTAAATTTATATTTGAGGAGCTAAAAAAATTTACACTGAAGTATTTGATCAGCAATTATTTGGAGCAGCAGTTAGGCCAAAAGCCCTGATTTCCTCAACTCAAGCCCACTCTCAATCCCAGAGCCTTCTATATACAAATAGATAATATGGACAGGGAACAAAAAAATAAAATTTAAAAAAGGCTTCTAAAACTCCTCCTGTAAGACCAAAGCTTGTTGATTAAATCCAAATGAAAACTAATGTTGAAGATAAAAAGTTGACAAATTTGAGATGGAAGNATACCCAGATACGAGTAGTTCTTTTTTTAGCTTTTTGAGATCCTTTCTTACTGTTTTCCATAGCAGATAAACAAATTTGCACTCCTGATCAACAGTGTACAAGGATTCCAATCTCTCCACAACCTAAGTAGCACATATTATCTCTTTGTTTCTTGATAATAGCCATCCTAATGGGTGTGAGGTGATACTTCACTTTAGGTCAGATTTTCCATTCCCTAGTGATTAGTGACATTGAGCATCTTTTCATATGCATGCTAACCATTTGTCTGTTTTCTTAGAGAAATGTCCTTTCAAATCCCTTGTCCTTTTTAAATCAGGTAACTTTTTTTTTTCCACTGTTGAGTTATAGGAATTCTTTATTTATTTTAGATATCCACTCCCTAACAGATATATATTGTTTGCAAATATTTTCTCCCATTTCATAGGTTGTCTTATCATTCTGTTGATTGTTTCCTTTATTGTGCAGAAGATTTTTACTTTAACAAAGCTCCACTTGTCTATTTTTGTTGTTGCTGCCTAAATTTTTGGTGTCATATCCAGGAAATCATTGCCAAGACCAATGGCTTCAAGCTCCTCACTCCAATATTTCTTTTAAGAATCTTAGAGTTTCACATCTTATGTTTGCCCTTACTCCATTTTGAGTTGAATTTTTTTGGTATACTATGAGATAAGATTAAAACAAATTATAATTGTACATTCTGATTCTGTTTTAATTTCTTAAAATAATAAAAAAATACTCAAATTATGCTGAAGAGAAGAAATACATAGAGCACTAAGATTAAGTTATACCAAAGTCTACAAATTCACTTATAGTTTTATGTCAATTTTTGTTTTGATCTACTCTGAGCATTTAGAGTTACTTAAGCATAAAGGAATCTTGTGATATATGTGTGACTTAAGGACTCTGACTCACAGTTCAATCAAATATGACATGCCACGCTTACCTAAAATATGAAAGTATTAGTTCAACAAAGATGTATTTAAAATACATTTCAGCAGCTAAAAAAGGAACATAAGAAACCAAAGGGCCAAAATTATAATAATCAAAGGAAAGGCTTTGACNAGAGAGGCAGAATTGACATATTTCTGAGAGGCTATACATAAGGACTGCAAAGGCTGTCTCTTATACACATCTCAAAGATGTATTTAAAATACATTTCAGCAGCTAAAAAAGGAACATAAGAAACCAAAGGGCCAAAATTATAATAATCAAAGGAAAGGCTTTGACTAAGTTTAGTATTTCTCAAAGACAGAAAAAATTTTTTTTTGAATTTTGAGACTATTATGCCTAAATTGAGCTGCATGATTTAAGTTTCCTTTAGTTCATTCTTTAAGTAGAACGCAGAAATAAATTAGCAAGTGAGTTGGTAAAAAAAAAACAGAATGTAGAGATGGAAGGCGAAGACAATTTGCCCTCCTGGGGCTTGGTGCCTGAAGGGCTGTCTTCCCTTTCAGAAAGCGTAATACACTTTCACAGTGTAGCCAATCTATCACACCCCCAAGAGGGTGCGCGCTACACCGTTCCCTCCAAGGGGCTCCAGAGGTAGCAGATTTATAAGAAAAATAATTCTGCCTTTTCACATGCTCCAGTCTTAAGATCTGGAGCAGGTCATTTTTTTCACAAAGGATTTGTTATGGCACGCAGTTGTTTCAGACCATGTTTTGTCTTTGAAATCACAGCTTTTGCTTTCTTTCATTTTTATTTTTCTTTTCTGTGTCCTCTGGGCCATTAGCAACCTGCTTTCCAAGATGTCACAGAAAAGAGGCTCACTTCGACCTTGGTTCGTCTCAGAGACTTTAGAGCATGTGGATTTAGACTGTGACTAGATCAGCACCTGCTGATACTGGCTCATGGTTCGGAGTGGCTAAAAGAGTGAGCCTAGATGCTGATGTATTGGATAGAATTCTTCCTTTTGGCTTCACTCTAGTACATGCTAAGTCTGTGCACCTCGGACAAGTTTCTTAATGCTTTCATGTCTCAGATGTCTCATCTCAAAAATAGGCATCAGATTTTACCTAAATCCACATCGTTACCTTGGGCTTTCCACGTGGCACTAGTGGTAAAGAATGTGACTGCCAATGCAGAAGATGCAAGAGATGTGGGTTTGATCCCTGGGTCAGGAAGATCTCTTGGAGAAGGGAATGGGAACCCACTCCAGTAACCTTGCCTGGAGAATCCCATGGACAGAGGAGTCTGACAGCCTGCGTCGCATGGGGTCTCAAAGAGCTCTAGACACAGCTGAGCAACTAAACACACAGAGGGTTATCAGATTCTCCACCAGAAATGTTTAGGGTTTAGAAATAATATGAACCCTATGTTGTTAGTCCCTGAATTTGCTTTCTTCCAATATGTAGGCTCAGAAAGTCCTGACTGCCTTTGTAGACAAATCTCCTTTGTCTACATGGCATGAAAGTGAAAGTTGCTCAGTTGTGTCCAACTCTTTGTGACGCTATGGATGGTCCATAGTCCGTGGAATTCTCCAGGCCAGAATACTAGAGTGGGTAGCCTTTCCCTTCTCCAGCGGATCTTTCCAACCCAGGGATCAAACCCAGGTCTCCCTCATTGCAGGTGGATTCTTTACCAGCTGAGCCACAAGGGAAGCCCCTCATGACATTGGTACCCTCTATTTCAGTGACTTAACCCCGGAGGGAGGGAATTGTTGCTGCTGGGTTTTTTGGGTTTTGCTGTTGGCCATGCCACTATGCAGCATAAAAGATGTTATTTCCCAGGAAACCAGGGATCAAACCTGTGTTCCCTGCAGTGGAAGTGCGGGGTCTCAACCACTGGATGCCAGGGAAGTCTCACTGGTTTTTTAATGGCATGAAAATAGGTTCCAGGGCATTCATTCATCCTGAAATTTCATGAATTTCATGGAGTAAGCAATACTCTTCCATCTCCACATCCCCCCACCTGCATCTATTCACGTTTGGAAACGATTTATTTTCTAAAACTGCTTCAAACACAGATGCATACTTTGCCTTGGACTCGGGAGGTATAGAACTGGATGATATCAAAGATGTCAAAATAAAGCTGTAAACATATGGAACCAACATCAGAGGTTAGAGTGGTGCAGGTGAGGCGTATCTGATGCAGAGAAGCCAGACCTGGGAAGAGCTCTGGGACTCGGTGAGGAGAGCAAATTTAAGGCCCCCAGAGGAGACCAAGCCTGCTGATAAGATGAAGGAGGCCACCGCAGCATCACCGCACAAGGGCAGAGGTGGAAAGAGACAAGAGGAGGTGGTTGTATTACTTTCCTAGGGCTGCTATGGTGGCTCAAAAACAAGAGAAATTCATTGTCTCATAAACCATGAGGCCAGAAATCAAAATTAAGGTGTCTGCAGAGCTGTTCTCTTTTAGAGGTTCTAGGGAAAAACCTGTCCCATGCCTTTCTCTCAGCTGCTGGTGGTGGCTGGTGGGCCTCGAAGTTCCTGGTCTTGGACCTGCGACCTTCTAATCTCAGTCTCCACCTTCATCCCTGTGTCTCCTTTCTGCCTTGGAGTCTCTTTTCTTCTTGGGAGGACACCAGTCATATCAGATTCAGAGTCATGGGAAGAGGGTCTGCAGAGACCCTGTTTCCAAGCTAGCTCACTTTCTTAGGCTCCAGGGGACACTATTCAACCGAGCACAGAGGGCTGCCGATTGTCAGATCGTGCAGGGCCTGGTGACCTATTGCATGGAACTTGGGTTTTTGTGTTGTTCTGCCTTTCTAAATGCAATCTTACATCTCCAGAAGATTTTTAGCAGAGGAAAGAAGTAATCTAATATATACATTGGTAAGATCATTCTGGGACTTCCCTGGCAGTTCAGATGGTAAAGAATCCACCTGCCAATGCAGCAGACCTGGGTTCAAACCCTGGATTGGGAAGATCCCCTGGGGTAGGAATGGCAGCCCATTCTGGTGTTCTTGCCTGGAGAATGCCATGGACAGAGGAGCCTGGTGGGCTATAGTCCACGGGTTCTCAAAGAGTCAGACCCAACTGAGTGACTAACACTTTCACTTTCAGGATCATTCTGACCAGTATATAAAGAAAGAGCTCTCAGTAGAAGAGAAAAGACATATGAAAACCCAGTGCACTGACCCGCAGTCATCAAGGAGAGAGATGACAGAGGCTTGAAGCGAGCGTGTTGGCATTCACAGCTGAGGGGTGTGGACCTTGGGGGAAGGATCTGAAGGATGTAAGTAACACGTGTTGCTGATGGGGTTGATGGGGGAGTGAGGGAAAGGGAGGGACCTGAGATTTCTGCTTTGCGTAACTGGGTGGAGGATGGCACCATTCTCACGACAGGGAAGGCTGCCAGCTGGGTGGGCTGGACTGGAGTGGCGAGTTCCACTGCAGATGCACTGTAGGCACGCTGCATGTTAGAATTCCCAGTGGAGATAACATAAGGCAGTTGGAGCCTGGAGAGAGGTCAGAACGTGAAAGATAAATCAGAGTCATCAGCAAGTGAAGGGTAATTAAAGCCACGCCGGATGAGGTCATCTGGAGTTTGAGGGGAGAGCGAGAGGAGAGACTGTTATGAGTCTCAGGATACACTCGGGCTTGGAGGCTGGAGGCAAAGAGGAAGACCCAGCAAGAGAAACTTGGTGAGAGGAGCTCTGGAGGAAGGAAGACGTCCAGGAAGGCAGGGGGTCGGGGATCATAACTGTTCTTCCTGCTGTGCGTATGGTGATGAGGAAGTCACACGTGGAAGGTTCCCTTCATTGTTCAAAACACTGCTTTTTCTACCAGTTGCTACTCTGGCGGGACTCTCCCTATGGGATGAATGATCATCATTCAGCACTGACTTAAGGCTTGGCCATGTGACTAGCTGTGGCCAATGAACTGTGAGCACAAGTGGCGAGTTATTCACCAACTAGAAACTTTCAAAGCCGTTGCACGCTCTGCATTGCACTTTGCCTTCAGGGTCAAGATCCCAGCTGGGACTCACAGCTTCAGCACAAACCCAACGGAAGAAGATGTAAAGAGCAGGTCTGTACCCAACATTTTGTGTGGGGGAAAAATAAACCTTGTTTCTGGGAGCTATGGACACTCAGGACTAACCATTAACCACAGCATAACCTAGAGAGAGCCGAGGAAACCATCACATCCTACGTAGGGAAGTTGTAAAATGAGATGCTCTTCATGGCTCTGGAGCCCACGGGGTTGTGGGAAGAACAGCAACCTTTACATCAAACTTGTCTAAGGTCAGAGCCCAAGTCTGCCACGTACTAAGTTCTGAACATCCACAAATGAACTGATGTCTCTGAGCCTCGATTTCCCATCTGTCTTACAGGACTGTTGTGGGATTAAATGTGACCATATTGGCAAAGCACATGGTACATTTCCCACCTCTCTCTCCACAAAACATCCTCAAGGTATATATAGATATAAATTTTATATAAACATTATATATGAATATAATAACTATAAACATTATGTATGAGTATTATATATTTTATATGATTATATATGTTAATTATATATTATATATATAAACATTCATTGGAAAGACTGATATTGAAGCTGAAACTCCAATATTTTGGCCACCTGATGCAAAGAACTGACTCACTTGAAAAAACCCTAATGCTGGGAAAGACTGAGGGCAGGAGAAGAAGGGGCTGACAGAGGATGAGATGGTTGGATGGCATCACTGACTCAATGGAGATGCGTTTGTGTAAACTCCAGGAGTTGGTGATGGACTGGGAGGCCTGGCGTGCTGAGTCCATGGGGTCATAAAGAGTCGGACTTGACAGAGCGACTGAACTGAACTGATAAATATATATATATATCTTCTCTCTTTCATTATCTGTTAACTCAGATTTAGCATTCAAGGCACTGCTAGGTTGCTCATACCATCACCAAGTCATGAGAAAGGGGAGGGTATAAGCAAAGAATCCACAGAGTCCAGGGCTGGGCCCTGTCCCTGCCCTTGGACTGACCCCAGGGGGACAGCAGGGTGTCCAAAAACTGGAGGTCACACCATGGTCAGTACAGCCTTCGTTCACACAAACGTTGGCCCTGGGGGTGCATTCAGAAAATCACTCAAGTCTTCTTCAATAATGGAGGTAACCAAGGTGGTTTCATAGGGATAACAGAGCAAATGGTAAGACCTTTAGTGTCTGGACTAAGTTTGGGCAAAAGGAAGGAGAGAACTTTTAGTGATTAAAGTGATAAAAAACAAGCTTAAGGCTAGAGACTCAGAAGTTTATATTTACTTAATAGAGAATTAACCTCTCACCTAAACTGCATTATCCTTTTGAAATAGGTATAGTCATACCCATTTTACAGGTGAAGAACTTGATACTGAGAGACTAGATAAACAGAGCTGGAAACAGCACCCAACTTTATATGCCCCCAAAGTCCATATTCTTTCCATTATGCACACTGCTTCTCTAAAGGAAAATTAAATTTGGAAAGTCAGAGATCTAAAAGTATGACTTTAGCCTACAAAACAACTAAAAAGGGGAGGGGAAATCTTGACAACATATGATCACCCAAAAACTTGTACAGAAGATATGACCCTCGAGCATTATTCTTTTTTTAAGATTTTTTTTTGGGGGGAGGGGGAGATGTAGACCATGTTTAAAGTCTTTATTGAACATGTTACAATATGGCTTCTATTTTATGTTTTGGTTTTTTGGCCAGAGGCATGTGGAATCTTAGCCCCAAGACTAGGGATCAAACCTGCACCTCCTGCATTGGTAGAAGTCTTAAACACTAGACCTTCAGGGAAGCCTTTATTCCTAATAGCCAAAAAGGGGAAAATAACCCAGGTATCCATCAGTGAGCTGTGGTCTTTGCATACAATGGACTATTATTGAGCCTCATGGAAGGAAGGCAATGCTGGCACATGGTGCCCATGGATGAACTTTGAAAACATTGTGCTCAGTGATTGAAAGAAGTCAGACATAAAGACCACATATGGTATCAGTTCATTTATGTGTAATGCCCAGAGTAGGTCAGTCTATAGAGGCTTAAGAAATCTAGATGACTACTTGCAGAAGAAAGAGATAAAATGGAATGGGGTGATGCTTGATGGGTGTGGGGTTTATTTGTGGGGTGATTAAAATATTCTGGAATTGGCAATAATGGTTCAACCTTGTGAATGTACGAAAAACTATGGGACTGTGCATTTCATTTAATATCATCTCAACGAAAAGAAAAGGGAAGAAGAAAGGTATAATTTGGGAGTGTCTTCTTAGTAGCACATGGCATTAAGGCTTGTAAGCTGCTGACTCAGTTCCAATTGGACAGTTCTACTTTTGGTTTCTTAAGGAGCCTCCATACTGTTCTCCATAGTGGCTGTACCGACTTACATTTCCACCAACAGGGCAGGAGGGTTCCCTTGTCTCCGCACTTGCTCCAGAATTTGTCATCTAAAGATTTTTTGAAGATGGCTGTTCTGACTGATGCAAGATGATACTGCAAGGTAGCTTTGGTTTGCACCTTTCTAACAGTGAGTGATGTGGAGCATCTTTCCATGTGCATGTTGGCCATCTATATGTCTTCTTTGGAGAAATGTCTGTTTAGGTCTTCTGCCCGTGTTTTGAATGAGTTGTTTGTTTTTTGATAAGGAGCTGCATGAGCTGTTTGTATGCTTTGGAATTAATTCTTCATTGGTTGCTTTGTTTGCAAATAATTTCTTCTATTCTGAGGGTTGTCTTTTCGTCTTGTTTATGGTGTTCTTTGCTGTGCAAATGCTTTTAAGCTTCATTAGATGCCATTTGTTTATTCTTGTTTTTATTTTCATGACTCTAAGAGGTAGGTCAAAAGAGATCTTGCTGCGATTTATGTCAAAGAGTGTCCTGCCTATGTTTTCCTCTAAGAGTTTTATAATGCCCAGTCTTACATTTAGGTCCTTAATCCATCTGAAGTTTATTTTTATATATGGTGTTTAGGGAGTGTTCTAATTTCATTCTCTTACATAAGTATGGCGATTCACTTTGTGGACTGCACGAAATAGCATAACGTAGTAAAGCAAATATACTCCAATAAAAATTTGAGAGAAAATTCCCAACTGGATTGCTTATCTGGAGTTTAAACCTCACAGTCTTAGTGGGGGTTTGGAGGGGAGGCTCGCATCTCAGCAGCCCCTTGATCCTGGCTGAGTGAGGCAGGGAGCAGAGCCTGGAGCCCATGGCTGGCAGGGCAGCAACAAAAGCAGCCACCCCCAGCCAGAGACCAAGAGGTCCGAACATGAAGATGCATCATGTATGGACTCCCCCAGGCTGTGCAGGTCATGTCCAGAGAGGACTCTGGGGCCCTGGGCGCAGGGGGAATGCCCATCGACTTTCAACCCCATGGATTTACATCAGGGTCTTCATCTGTCTTGACAATCCCCCAAGGAAAGGAGGAAATACGAAGTGAAGAAGAACAAGGAAGAGCCTCGTCTATGGGAAGGCAGGCAGACCTCTGTGCATAGGCATCTATTAGATGCCACATGTTCCCTGGGTTCTCACCAAATGCACTGCATCTTCAGATCAACCCAGTGACTGAGCAAGTTCCTCAGGGACGGAACACCAGGACACCATCAAGACTGCCCTGCTGCCCAGATTCCCTCCCGATCCTTGCCATCACACCTCCAAGTTCCAGGAGCACAGGCATGCTCTCTGACTCTTGCCAAGGAAATGATTCAACATCTGAGGACAGCAATGATGCTAAGGGTCCTGGCCTGGGAGGTGGCAATTAGCTGTGTGTGTGTCTGTGTGTGTGTGGTATGTGCGTATTAGTCACTGAGTTGCATCCAACTCTTTGGGACCCCAAAGACTGTCACCCATCAGACTCTGCCCATGGAATTCTCCAGGCAAGAATACTGGAGTGGAGAGCCATTCTCTTCTCCAGGGGATCTTCTTGACCCAGGGGTCGAACCCAGGTCTTCCACACTGCAGGCAGATTCTTTACCATCTGAGCCATGAGGGAAGCCCAGCAATTAACTGGAAACAGCTAAAGTGGGAGGCGGGGGGAAACGGCCAGAGGCCTTCCCCCCAGGCTTGATTCCCCGTTGCCTCAGCGACCACAGAACCACACTGCTGAGGGCTCCCCAGGTGGAAACTGGAAACTGGTGAAAACTGGGCTCCCCTTAATTCTGGTTGGAGTCCCCACGTGCTTCCACTGGGCAGGGGAGGATGATATGATAAGATCTCTTTTCTCTCCTCCTGAGTGGTCATCTCTCAGCCTTGTGCTCCCTTGAAGACTGTACTCACAGGAACTCGGAGTTCCAAATTAACAACAGTTTGTTAATTCAGCCTAAAATAAGGAAATCAGGCAGTGACATGCAGGGAGCATTCAGAAAGAAGCTTGTAGAATTTAATCTTGGCCACCACTTCCATAAAAAATAAAACAAAAAGGTATGAGTACCACTCCACCTCCTCAAGTCACAAATGCATTCCCTGGTACCATCCTGCAGCATTTTGCAAAAACTTCATATTTTCTTTGTTTCAGTAATTTGGATTCCTGATTAAACATCTTTCATCCTACTTTTCCCTGGGCTTCCCAGCTGGGGCTAGTGGTAAAGAACCCACCTGCCAATGCAGGAGACTCAGGAGACAGGGGTTTGATCTCTGGGTCAGGAAGATCTCCTGGATGGCAACCCACTCCAGTATCCTTGCTTGAAGAATTCCATGGACAGAGGAGCCTGGCAGGCTACAGTCTATGGGGCTGCAAAGAATCAAACATGACTGAAGTGACTTAGCATGCACGTACTTTTCCCTAAATAGGCATTATAGCTTTAGATATCCAAACTTCTTAAGACTTAGGATTTGTTTTTAACCCCTGTGAAAAATTGCTAAAGTAATTTCCTGCTTAGCAGTACCACCAACCATAAACAGTGCCTGAATCTTCACAAAACTTGAGTGCCCAGAGATGAGGAGAAAAATTTTTGTTTCAATCTGACCCTCTTTCTTTTCTTAAAAAAAGAAAAAATCTGCTTCTAACTCAGACTGTACAAGGTCCTGTCTAGATCCTTTTTGTCAGTGACTTGATATCTTTTCGATTACAGTACATTAAAATGCACCCAGAGAGCCTAAGGGGAGAAACAAAATAAATATGGCATTTGTCTTAAACTCATAAAAGGGGTCATACATAAAAGGAATTTAATAAAAATTATTACCACCTCAGAGCCATGCCAAAATTTAATTATACATTTTCAACCCCCAAAGTAAATACTCTAACATCTAAACCCACTGAAAATCGGCCTGGCTTTATTACTGCCATACCTACAGTGTTTTGTTTTTCTTTTTTTTTTTTTCTGAAGCAGTCTCGTGTAACTATTGAATGCATGAGCACCTAGCGGTGCAGGTAGAGAGAACTTTTCTCTTTTACTAAAATAGGCTCTATTCTCAAAGGCCCATGGCAATCCATCAACAAGCTCCTGGCCGTTAGGCCCCGCCCCCTTTCCCGGCAGACACTGAAGGATGCAGCTGGCTGGATGATGCCGATGTCTGGGGCTGTGTTATCAGCGCCACCGTCGTCCCCGGTTCCTCGGTGTCACAGCAATCTTTCAGAAGGGAATGAGTCCCCCCTGCCAGCTCTTATGTTTTCTATAAGCCCAGATGTCGCACTTTGCTAATATCATACTAGACTGTAATATTTTTATAATATAGTGTAGAAAACCAAAGCAGAGCCAAATAGACACATTGCCGCCAGATGGCTAACCTTTATTTACTGATAAAGGAGGTTTTTTTGTTGTTGTTTTTCAATCGTAAAATTTGAACTTGTTAGAAATGAGCTGTTTTCAAGTTTACAAGTGAGCACAGTCCTCTGGGTGGAAGGCGGGAGGGCAGATGAGTTCAGAGACAAGCTGCGTGGACATCCAGACGTTTTCATGGGGCAGGACGGGGAGGTGGCGGGGGTGGGGGGCACTTGCCCCAGATGTGTATAAGAGACAGCATATTAATAACCTCAGATATTCAGATGACGCCATCCTTATGGCAGAAAGCAAAGGAGAACTATATAGCCTCTTGATGAAAGTGAAAGAGAAGAGTGAAAAAATTGGCTTAAAACTCAACATTCAGAAAACTAAGATCATGGCATTTGGCCCATCACTTCATGGCAAATAGATGGGGAAACAATGGAAATNTTTGTCTTAAACTCATAAAAGGGGTCATACATAAAAGGAATTTAATAAAAATTATTACCACCTCAGAGCCATGCCAAAATTTAATTATACATTTTCAACCCCCAAAGTAAATACTCTAACATCTAAACCCACTGAAAATCGGCCTGGCTTTATTACTGCCATACCTACAGTGTTTTGTTTTTCTTTTTTTTTTTTTCTGAAGCAGTCTCGTGTAACTATTGAATGCATGAGCACCTAGCGGTGCAGGTAGAGAGAACTTTTCTCTTTTACTAAAATAGGCTCTATTCTCAAAGGCCCATGGCAATCCATCAACAAGCTCCTGGCCGTTAGGCCCCGCCCCCTTTCCCGGCAGACACTGAAGGATGCAGCTGGCTGGATGATGCCGATGTCTGGGGCTGTGTTATCAGCGCCACCGTCGTCCCCGGTTCCTCGGTGTCACAGCAATCTTTCAGAAGGGAATGAGTCCCCCCTGCCAGCTCTTATGTTTTCTATAAGCCCAGATGTCGCACTTTGCTAATATCATACTAGACTGTAATATTTTTATAATATAGTGTAGAAAACCAAAGCAGAGCCAAATAGACACATTGCCGCCAGATGGCTAACCTTTATTTACTGATAAAGGAGGTTTTTTTGTTGTTGTTTTTCAATCGTAAAATTTGAACTTGTTAGAAATGAGCTGTTTTCAAGTTTACAAGTGAGCACAGTCCTCTGGGTGGAAGGCGGGAGGGCAGATGAGTTCAGAGACAAGCTGCGTGGACATCCAGACGTTTTCATGGGGCAGGACGGGGAGGTGGCGGGGGTGGGGGGCACTTGCCCCCAGGCACTTGGGTTTTCTGGGCTTGGGGACAGCCGGTGTCCTTGCTCGGGAAATAAGCCTCGGGGCGTCCAGAGGCTGCCTGCTGCTTTCAGAGGGTGAGGGGCCCCCTCCAGAGAAGCAGAAAGTCGACCGAGTGGGTTCCCAGTCACGCCTTTTGCTTTCTCCCTAAAGCCATTCTTGTATAGTAACCGAATTCCTAATTGAATGTAATCATGTTATTGCTTCAAAGAGAGCCCATTACCCCTCCTTCAGATTTCCCTGTAGATTTGTTTCCTTTGAAGATGTTTTCTGTCCCCGTGCAGGCATTACTTTTTCTTTGTGATTGGTTCTAAAGACAGCCAGTACTTTAATGAGCCTTTTGCCCATTTCTGATATTGTTTTCCCCCAAACAAATGATTCTCCCTCCATATTTATTGGTATTGAACTCCGAATGCGCCGTAAAATCACCATGACCTTGAAAACAGAAAGTCACCTCCTTCTCTGTCATTAATAGTCCAATTATCAGACACTTTAAAAACAATAGATGGCTTTATCAATACATTTAGTTCCTATCAGCAACCCCCTGGATTTGTTACTTTTATATTTGTTAATAATTTGCTGTCTCACTCATCTGAACCATACTATCATTTTACTTTACTATTTTCAGATAAACAATAATCCCATTTTCCCACCTGCACAGACTCATCAGGCCAACAAGTGTATTATCCCAGTGAATGGGGATATATTAAAAACCAGATATTCTGCCCAGTCCAAAGATTTCCTGATTCAGATATATTAAGAAACCTAGCCACCCTTCTGTTTTCCGTGCTTGTTTCCTTTCTACAATGTAGGGTCTTATAAACTCAGCCTTAATTATTGATAGCGATCCCTCTTAGTGGGTGAGCATTATGTCTGGAGAAGGAAATAGCAACCCACTCCAGTATTCTTGCCCAGAGAATCCTGTGGACAGAGGAGCCTGCTGGGCTGCTGTCCATAGGGTCACATGGAGTCAGACACGATTGAAGCAACTTAGCATGCGTGCATGCATTGGAGAAGGAAATGGCAACCCACTCCAGTATTCTTGCCTGGAGAATCCTTTTACTTTACTATTTTCAGATAAACAATAATCCCATTTTCCCACCTGCACAGACTCATCAGGCCAACAAGTGTATTATCCCAGTGAATGGGGATATATTAAAAACCAGATATTCTGCCCAGTCCAAAGATTTCCTGATTCAGATATATTAAGAAACCTAGCCACCCTTCTGTTTTCCGTGCTTGTTTCCTTTCTACAATGTAGGGTCTTATAAACTCAGCCTTAATTATTGATAGCGATCCCTCTTAGTGGGTGAGCATTATGTCTGGAGAAGGAAATAGCAACCCACTCCAGTATTCTTGCCCAGAGAATCCTGTGGACAGAGGAGCCTGCTGGGCTGCTGTCCATAGGGTCACATGGAGTCAGACACGATTGAAGCAACTTAGCATGCGTGCATGCATTGGAGAAGGAAATGGCAACCCACTCCAGTATTCTTGCCTGGAGAATCCCAGGGACGGAGGAGCTTGGTGAGCTACAGTCCGTAAAGTCACATAGAGTCAGACACGACTGAGGTGACTTAGCATGCATGCATACATTGGAGAAGGAAACGGCAACCCACTCCAGTATTCTTGCCTGGAGAATCCCAGGGACGGAGGAGCCTGGTGGGCTGCCATCTATGGGGTCGCAGAGTCAGACACGACTAAAGTGACTTAGCAGCAGCAGCAAGCATTATGTCTCAAGAGTATTAAGGTGAAAATGTCAATTGGGAGGGTTAAGGTGCTGGGATTTGCAATCAAATACCTTGGAATCCACCCCAAGCCCCACCTCTTGTAGGCCTGGGATGGATGCTGGACAGCTCCCTTCAATGCTCCACACCTCCTTACAATGAGAACCGCAATAACCACCTGGGATTATCCAGATTCTTGTGAACACCAAGGAATGTATGCATAACAGTGATTTGCAAACTAAATATCTAGAATACACTCTGACTATCAGTTTGGATGGTCCTTCACTCTCCTGTTTATTCCCTTGGAGAAGGGGGAGCAGTGGCAGTGGTTACAAAAGTCCGGCCAGGTGACCCGGGGCAGAGAGGAGGAGATGGAGGTGGGCAGTCAGGAAGATGAAGCCTTGGAGGAGGTGATGTCCCTGGATTGTGATGAGATCACACACAGGAGGTGTGAGCAGGGAGCCTGGGAGAGTCAGGCAGAGCTTCTCAGAAAAGGAAGCGGCAGGAAAGAGAGGTGGGACACGGAACCCAGATTCTCCTCTCGGGGATTTCCCACCCAGCCCAGCCTCTGTCCATGTACCTGCTCCCACCTCTGCCCATCGCCTTCGGCAAGCGATGCTCACAGGTTGACTGTTTGGCCACGAGGTAAGAGACCTTAAATCCTCAGTTCACTTGCAGCAGTGGGGTCGTTGCATGCATGCCAAGTAGCTTCAGTCATGTCCAACACTTTGCAACCCCATGGACTGTGGCCAGGCTTCTCTGTCCATGGAATTTTCCAAGCAAGAATACTGGAGTAGGTTCCTTCTCCAGGGAATCTTCCCAATCCAGGGATTGAACCTGTGTCTCCTACATCTCTTGAATTGGAAGGCGGAATCTTCATCACTGGTGCCACCTGGGCAGCCCAGTGGGGTCAGGCTCAGAGAAACGTGCTCAGAATGCTCAAAATTGTGTGTAAAGTGTGCCTTGAATAATGTGAGAACTCAGTCATTGTGGACCAGAGGGATAAGAGAAAGAAATCTGAATTTCAGACGAGCCCAGAAGTAAAAGTAGATGTATCACTGCCCGCGTGCCTCTTCTCTTAAAACAAACAAATGGAGATAAGAAGAAAAATGCTCTCTCCTGTCGATGCACAGTACATGACCTACACATCTTCCCTTTCTCTCTTCTACCTACTTTTTTACATGATGATATTGGAGATAGAATCATCAAATTCCTACTAGCTTATTAGTAGAAAGAAAACTTTCCTTTTTTTCCTTTTTTTAAGTTAGATTCAAATCCAGGTTTGTCTAACTTTATGGGGTTTTTTTTATTTTATACAATTTTAAATGTTACAGAATATGGACTATATTCCACATGTTGTACAATACATCCTTGAGAATGTCTTGTACTTAATATTTCGTACGTCTCACTTTCCTGCCCCATTACTGCCCCCTCCAGACTGATAACCATTAGTTTGTTCTCTATATCTGTGAGTCTGCTTGTTTTTTGCTATATTCACAAGTTTGCCGTATGTTTTTAGATTCTGCATATAAGTGATATGGTATAGTATTTGCCTTTCTCTGTCTGACTTATTTCATTTAGCATGATGTCTTCCAAATCCAGCCATGTTGTAAATGGCATTATTTCATCCCTGTCTCTTATACACATCTAGATGTGTATAAGAGACAGGTTCAGAGACAAGCTGCGTGGACATCCAGACGTTTTCATGGGGCAGGACGGGGAGGTGGCGGGGGTGGGGGGCACTTGCCCCCAGGCACTTGGGTTTTCTGGGCTTGGGGACAGCCGGTGTCCTTGCTCGGGAAATAAGCCTCGGGGCGTCCAGAGGCTGCCTGCTGCTTTCAGAGGGTGAGGGGCCCCCTCCAGAGAAGCAGAAAGTCGACCGAGTGGGTTCCCAGTCACGCCTTTTGCTTTCTCCCTAAAGCCATTCTTGTATAGTAACCGAATTCCTAATTGAATGTAATCATGTTATTGCTTCAAAGAGAGCCCATTACCCCTCCTTCAGATTTCCCTGTAGATTTGTTTCCTTTGAAGATGTTTTCTGTCCCCGTGCAGGCATTACTTTTTCTTTGTGATTGGTTCTAAAGACAGCCAGTACTTTAATGAGCCTTTTGCCCATTTCTGATATTGTTTTCCCCCAAACAAATGATTCTCCCTCCATATTTATTGGTATTGAACTCCGAATGCGCCGTAAAATCACCATGACCTTGAAAACAGAAAGTCACCTCCTTCTCTGTCATTAATAGTCCAATTATCAGACACTTTAAAAACAATAGATGGCTTTATCAATACATTTAGTTCCTATCAGCAACCCCCTGGATTTGTTACTTTTATATTTGTTAATAATTTGCTGTCTCACTCATCTGAACCATACTATCATTTTACTTTACTATTTTCAGATAAACAATAATCCCATTTTCCCACCTGCACAGACTCATCAGGCCAACAAGTGTATTATCCCAGTGAATGGGGATATATTAAAAACCAGATATTCTGCCCAGTCCAAAGATTTCCTGATTCAGATATATTAAGAAACCTAGCCACCCTTCTGTTTTCCGTGCTTGTTTCCTTTCTACAATGTAGGGTCTTATAAACTCAGCCTTAATTATTGATAGCGATCCCTCTTAGTGGGTGAGCATTATGTCTGGAGAAGGAAATAGCAACCCACTCCAGTATTCTTGCCCAGAGAATCCTGTGGACAGAGGAGCCTGCTGGGCTGCTGTCCATAGGGTCACATGGAGTCAGACACGATTGAAGCAACTTAGCATGCGTGCATGCATTGGAGAAGGAAATGGCAACCCACTCCAGTATTCTTGCCTGGAGAATCCCAGGGACGGAGGAGCTTGGTGAGCTACAGTCCGTAAAGTCACATAGAGTCAGACACGACTGAGGTGACTTAGCATGCATGCATACATTGGAGAAGGAAACGGCAACCCACTCCAGTATTCTTGCCTGGAGAATCCCAGGGACGGAGGAGCCTGGTGGGCTGCCATCTATGGGGTCGCAGAGTCAGACACGACTAAAGTGACTTAGCAGCAGCAGCAAGCATTATGTCTCAAGAGTATTAAGGTGAAAATGTCAATTGGGAGGGTTAAGGTGCTGGGATTTGCAATCAAATACCTTGGAATCCACCCCAAGCCCCACCTCTTGTAGGCCTGGGATGGATGCTGGACAGCTCCCTTCAATGCTCCACACCTCCTTACAATGAGAACCGCAATAACCACCTGGGATTATCCAGATTCTTGTGAACACCAAGGAATGTATGCATAACAGTGATTTGCAAACTAAATATCTAGAATACACTCTGACTATCAGTTTGGATGGTCCTTCACTCTCCTGTTTATTCCCTTGGAGAAGGGGGAGCAGTGGCAGTGGTTACAAAAGTCCGGCCAGGTGACCCGGGGCAGAGAGGAGGAGATGGAGGTGGGCAGTCAGGAAGATGAAGCCTTGGAGGAGGTGATGTCCCTGGATTGTGATGAGATCACACACAGGAGGTGTGAGCAGGGAGCCTGGGAGAGTCAGGCAGAGCTTCTCAGAAAAGGAAGCGGCAGGAAAGAGAGGTGGGACACGGAACCCAGATTCTCCTCTCGGGGATTTCCCACCCAGCCCAGCCTCTGTCCATGTACCTGCTCCCACCTCTGCCCATCGCCTTCGGCAAGCGATGCTCACAGGTTGACTGTTTGGCCACGAGGTAAGAGACCTTAAATCCTCAGTTCACTTGCAGCAGTGGGGTCGTTGCATGCATGCCAAGTAGCTTCAGTCATGTCCAACACTTTGCAACCCCATGGACTGTGGCCAGGCTTCTCTGTCCATGGAATTTTCCAAGCAAGAATACTGGAGTAGGTTCCTTCTCCAGGGAATCTTCCCAATCCAGGGATTGAACCTGTGTCTCCTACATCTCTTGAATTGGAAGGCGGAATCTTCATCACTGGTGCCACCTGGGCAGCCCAGTGGGGTCAGGCTCAGAGAAACGTGCTCAGAATGCTCAAAATTGTGTGTAAAGTGTGCCTTGAATAATGTGAGAACTCAGTCATTGTGGACCAGAGGGATAAGAGAAAGAAATCTGAATTTCAGACGAGCCCAGAAGTAAAAGTAGATGTATCACTGCCCGCGTGCCTCTTCTCTTAAAACAAACAAATGGAGATAAGAAGAAAAATGCTCTCTCCTGTCGATGCACAGTACATGACCTACACATCTTCCCTTTCTCTCTTCTACCTACTTTTTTACATGATGATATTGGAGATAGAATCATCAAATTCCTACTAGCTTATTAGTAGAAAGAAAACTTTCCTTTTTTTCCTTTTTTTAAGTTAGATTCAAATCCAGGTTTGTCTAACTTTATGGGGTTTTTTTTATTTTATACAATTTTAAATGTTACAGAATATGGACTATATTCCACATGTTGTACAATACATCCTTGAGAATGTCTTGTACTTAATATTTCGTACGTCTCACTTTCCTGCCCCATTACTGCCCCCTCCAGACTGATAACCATTAGTTTGTTCTCTATATCTGTGAGTCTGCTTGTTTTTTGCTATATTCACAAGTTTGCCGTATGTTTTTAGATTCTGCATATAAGTGATATGGTATAGTATTTGCCTTTCTCTGTCTGACTTATTTCATTTAGCATGATGTCTTCCAAATCCAGCCATGTTGTAAATGGCATTATTTCATCCTTTTTATGGTTGCGTAATATTCCATCTTCTTTATCCATTCATCTGTCAAGGGACACTTAGGTTGCTTTCACTTCTTGGCAATTGTAAGTATCATTGCTGTGAACTTACCAGCACTGGAGTGCTTGTATCTTTTTGAACTGGTGTTCTATTTTTTTTTTTTGGTTATGTATGGAGGAGAGTTTTCTGAGCAGCTACCATGTGCCACACAGGACCTAATTGTGCACAAATGACTAGATCAAGGTCCCTAGAGCAAGCGGTACCTGTCTTCATCCTACCCAGACCCAACCTAGGCTTCCTTGGAAATTATTTGTTTCTGTGCAATGGAAAACATTTGTCCAAGGCACATATTAAAAAACAAACAAAATCTAGCAAGAATTGAATTAGCAAATCCTTTTCACTAAAAACTCACTCGCTTTCATGAAACAAATATCCAGTAAAATAATTAACCAGATGTCCATTTACAAATCACAGCACAAACCCTCCTAGTGACCTTCTTCGGACAATACTTTCTGTGACATAAATCTCAGTGGGCACCAGCAATTCCTCAGATTTATCGTCAGCCACCTTCTTGATCACCCTAGTGCACGAAAGCAGGCTTTTCTCATTTGTTTTTTATCTGTTATTCGGGTAATTTTGCTTTCCCTCGTGTATCTCTGAAGACATTTTCTCCATTCCAAGAACCGATTTCTTTTCTAAATTGCCTGGCTTTCTTTTCACCCCTTACCGTCTTTCCTCTATCTTTTTAAATATTTCTCCCACCAAAGAGCTCTCCTCACCATTTTAATCATCCGCTTCACTCTTGGGTTTCTTTATCCTGCTCTAAATCCCCTTCTTTCCAAAGCAAACCGCCACCTCCAAGAAACTTCTTCCTTCCCACCCCTCCATATCAGCAATTTTTTTTTTCTCGGTGGGGAATCATTTTCCCCCAATTCAGTTTGCTGTATATTTTCTCCTGGAAGAGAATTCTCAGGGCATGTGGCATGGACCTCATCTCTCCCTTCCTACAGAAAGACTTCAGTCCTTTGTGTCATATGTAATTTGTATTTCGGCGATCCCTGCTGGAGTCAGTTTTGCTTTTTTTTTTTTTTTTCCTGTGAGGCAGCAGAAGTTCTCTCAGAACATTAATCTTGTGGTGGCCAGAAATGGAGATAATGTTCAAATATATTCCCTCCTGTGAACCTGCATGTGTGGTTTGGCAGAGAATTCACAAACCTCACTATGTTCCTGTGTCTTTTCATGATAATCTTTCAGGGGAAACTTGAGTCGCCTGCCAGCCTCACGGGGGTAGGAGGAAAGCTTACAGGCTCTGTTCCTGGTTGTGCCCAGAGATGCCGATGGACTCTCCTGTTACAGTGGAATGGGAAAGGAGAAAGGAAACAAAAAATACACATTGGTATGACTCCCATACCCTCAAAGCCCCCCAGATGGCCAACTCAGAGGGAGAATAGGGCTGCCGAGGATGAGATGGTTAGAAAGCATCACCAACTCCATGGATTTGTTTGAGCACACTCTTGGAGACAGTGAAAGGCAGGGAAGCCTGGTGTGCTGCAGTGCACGGGTCACAGAGTTGGACCTGACTTAGCAACTGAACAGCAGAGCATCACTTCGCTTGATGACCTCCCCTGACATCATTCCTGGGCTGAAGACGCATCTGCCTGATAAACTCCACCCTTCATGGAAAAAGTCCAGGTCTTGCCTATTGAATCCATCTTTAATGGTACATTTTCTCTAATTTGCCCTTCTCTGTGGTTTCCACAGGCTTCATAGGTTGTTCATAGAATCTGCCTGCAATGCAGGAGACCTGGGTTCGATCCCTGGGTCAAGAAGATTCCTTGCAGGAGGGCATGGCAACCCACTCCAGTATCCTTGTCTGGAGAATCCCATGGACAGAGGAGCCTGGTGGGCAACAGTCCATGGGGCCACAGAGAGTCGGACATGATTAAAGCGACTTAGCGTGTATGCACATGGTTCCCATACAAGTTACACAGACTCTTTTCAGCTCATGTTTCCTACAACATAGAGCCCTTGATATTCTCATTTCAGTTTCTCCTGGGTCTTCTTAAACCATGGGTTCTCTCACAGGTGATAGGGAACTCCTTTTGATGACTAAAGTCCTTTAACTTGGGCTTTCTTCAGCTGACCACATGCTTCAACAAGTTACATAAATCTTCATTAATTCCTGACTTTTCATCTGCTTATCTCACGTGTTTTTCTTTTTCATTAGTTTTAGAGATTCACCTTTGCACCCCTTTTCCCGGTCTGTTTCATGTAAGTTACTTACCCACACTCAATGACTGTAGGCAAAGAAGTGTCCTCTTAATGCTCCAAGGGTTTATTCTTATATCTGAGTTAAGATGTTAGCATACAGAATTTACATGGAAGGCTCTGTTTTGCAAATATCAAATGGCCAAGATGATATGCCCTACAAGGTTAGGAAGAGAGACGCTTCATTGCAGGATGGTGCGGAAGGGGTCAGGAAAATGCCATAGAGATGGAGAGAGGTGTGTCTAAAAGGAAACTCAAGCTGTGTTGAGGAATCCACAAACATGTTGACCGGGCTAAGTCAGCAGGAACGGTGGGGGTAAGAGGGAGGTGAGCGTGGAGGACTCCTTAAAAACTAGAGTGGGGAAGGAAAATCAAGTCCTGATGGTGATAGCCAATTTGTGTAGGTGGGACATTATTTCAGCAGCTTTGGAAACACTTTGAGAATACTTGGAGGGGGGAATGGCAAAATCAGAGCTGTGTTTGCAATGCAAAGCAAAGCTCCAGTTGAGCAGTGACTACAGCAGGATGGGGCAGGGGGCAGGCATCCTGTAGGAGTCAGTATGAACTTGGAGTTATGGGAGACAGAGGAGTAGCCACATGAGGGAACCGATGTGGGAGCCGCTGAATGGTCAGACTCCCTTTTGGACAGTCAGTGAGCAGAAGGCAGAGCATAATCGCACAGACAGGATCTCTTTTCTCTCTTGAATGTGTCTCCAACCTTGGAGAGCAGTGTAGCCACAGCAAATGCTTGTCAAATGATCACTACAGGTCAGGAACTGTGCGAAGGACTTAATGCAGGTTAACTAGCATATTCCTCATGACAAACCATTTGTGAGAGGGGAACCTGAGGCCAGAGAGGTCAAGGAACTTACCTGAGCTACACACCCAGCCGGCTTCAGGCAGTCTGGCTGCAAAATCTGTGTTCTTAACCACTACACCGTACCACCTCTCCTCGACTGGTTATGGAGCACGTTCTGGTTGCAGACATACTAGGTTCACATCCAGGTCTGATTTGACGTCATTCCAATGTGATGGTGAAGTTGGCTGACTTCACTGAGCCTCAGTCCTAGCTGTAAAACAAGAAGATAATAGACCCTACCTTAGGGTTACTGTAAAGATTAAAGAATCCATCTTAAGCACTTTGCAGTCTCAGCAAACTTTCTATACCAATAACAACATAAGAGTGATTCAGTGAATCAATAATTATTCATCAATAGTTACTTAAGGGATGGAATAGAGTGGGGGTTGGAGAGAGATTCAAGAGGGAGGAGGTATATGTCGCCCTATGGCTGATTCACATTGTTGTATGGCAAAAACCAAGACAACTCTTAGTTGTGTATAGTGTAGTGGTAGTGTAGTAAAGCAATTAGTGTAGTGTTACTCAATTGTGTCCGACTCTGGGATCCCATGGACTGTAGCCCACCAGGCTTCTCTGCCCATGGGATTCTCCAGGCAAGAATACTGGAGTGGATTGCCATGCCCTTCTCCAGAGGATCTTTCCGACCCAGGAATTGAACCCGGGTCTTCTGCATTGCAAGCAGGTTCTTTACTGTTTGAACTACAGGGAAGATAAAGCTATTATCCTCCAATTAAAATTTTTTAAAATATAGTGTTTCGATGAATGCCTGTTGTTAGTATGGCAAGTCCTAGACAAACTCAGTTTGGCATTATTGCCTCCATATGGACTTCTCTTCCTGAATGTCCCCTGAATTCTGTTCTGACTATAAGCCATAGGACCTCTCTCCTTGCTAGCACAAAGCTCACACAGTGCGAAGGGTTTCCACGCCTTGCCTCCCACTTTGAGCTCTGAGATCAGAGTGATTCCCACCCTTAAATCATAAGTGGCTCCTCATTCATGGCCAGTGTCTGGACGGTCAGTATGTCCCCTGGCACTCACAGGGGAGTGGTTGCAGAATAAATCTTTTATTCTCATTTCTCGTGGCCAAAATTGTCTCCCTCCTATTATATCCCGCTGTCTACACCTAAAGTCATCCAGTTTCTTACTCACTTGTCCTAACCTCCTCGTGTCCTTTAATTACAAGCATATGCCGGCTCTAGCAAGCATTTCATTAGTACATGGTATGTAAACAGTCTTGTCTTGCTATTGCTTCATGGCATTTTGGTGCTATTTAAGCCAGCAATGTTCCTTTACTTCTCCAGAAATTTCATTCACAAATAAATCACAGTCATCGTATGCTTTTTATGCTTGGTATCTCTGACTGCTAAGGTTTTCTATATTATTTCCAGTGGCTTTCTAAATCAAGGTTTTCCTAAAGAAAAAAAAAATTACTTTATGGACCTTTGCACACCTCTGTTCTAAATCTTCCTAAAGACCAATCGTTTGTGGGTGTTTTTTTTCCTTTTAAAGTTCTTTCGTTTAAGAATCCGAATGAGCCGTTCATTCTTTCTGCAGAGAACGAAACATGCCCTACCTTCCTTATCCAGTCTGCAGTTTTCTTTCTTAAAAATGTTAAACCTCACTACTTGTGCTAATTTTCAACACTTTATTTCCTCCACTCTCCTTCTGACTTTGAGTGAGGACTCTTCGATGTGGACCACAGTTTATTTTTCCTTCCCTTTTTCTCCCTGCGGCCAGTTCCTTCTTCTGCCATAGACACTCCATCGAGAACCCCCCTTCTCTTCCTAGCAGGAACATTTACTTAATTATCAGAAGATCCCTTGCTACCTGCTTTGTAGTGGCAGGCATCAGACACACGGGTAGCCACGTCCGTCTTCCTTCCAATAATCCTCTCAGTCAGGGGTGGGAACTGCTTTTGAAACTGTTTTCCAAATAATAGAAGTAAGATACAGAAGAGTTAATTAATTTTCCTAAGATTAAAAATTAAATCAAATTGGAGCATCACGCTCCAAGGTCCCAACTCCTTGTTACTGACTGACTCTGCACCGTTGATTAGCAGTGGAAAAGAAAGAAAATCACCCCTCCCCTGTCTGCCATATCACAGTCCACATTCCCCTAAATAGACATCTGCAATCATGCAAGTTTTCAGGAAGAGTCTAGAATTTTCTTTCAGTGTAACAGCTATTAATTTATGTTCCAAGTAACATGCGGAGCCCTCGAGATGAGCCCAATATTGTCAGACCCGCTGTCCCCCGCACTCAGTCTGAGCCCGTTTGCACTGTCGACTTGCTGGATGGCCGCCGGAAGTCATTGAGCTCTGATAGGTCTCAGTTTCCTAATTCATAAGATAAATGGGCTCGATTTTCCCCAAGGTCTCCTCCGGGTCTGACTGTTCCTAATCTCTGCTATAAGACAGAAATGGTCATTGCCAACTTTCTCAGTATTCTTGGTATGCCCCCTGAGATTTCTCCTGCTGGGAAAAATGTATCTGCAAAAATCCTAGGCATAAAAGTGTACAAGTGAAATATGAAAGGCTTATTAAACAAGCCCTACCCTTTCAACTGGGGTATGACAGTGCGGCTTCCGCTAATAAAGTGATACAGCTTCCTAATCCAGTGAGAATACAAACCGAGACTGACAATGCAGATGTCAGCTATGTCCTGTACCATATCAACATATGTATAATGTCACTTTTCAGTTAAAATTCCAGTTTTTTGACAGCTTTCATCCTTCTTGTTACAGTCTGAAGGAATACTCCTACAGGCTTCTCTCTTTCGTTGTAACAGGTTTTGTAGCATCGGGATTTCAAATCATGACTCTGAATAATGTCTCTTCTTGAGAGTGGGACAGTTTCTTTCTTTATGACAGGTGAATTTCCAAAGATCCATAAACCAGAATTTTAGTCCATATGAGTCTTGTGTATGACTAGGTCAGCTGAACTGTTGTCAAGGTAAAGAATGGTAGCTGGTTCCGAAGATTTAATTCCTCCGGAAATCTTCTCAGAAAATATTCATTAAATGAATGAAATTTTAAAGAGCAATGCTTCCCATTCATCAGGTGCAGCTTAGTCACTTGGGGATGTTTACAGCACAGATCCTGAACCATCAGTTCAGGGGCAAGGACTGAAATCAGGATGATAAACCTCCTGGGTTTCGCCGTGACTAAAGAGTTTCTGGGATAAGGGACTTTCAGGGCTGAAACTGACAAAGTCCTATTTTCGTTGTCGTTCAGTTGCTAAGTTGTGTCCGACTCTTTGCAACCCAATGGACTATATAGCCCACCAGGTTCTTCTGTCCATGGGATTTTCCAGGCAAGAACACTGGGGTGGGTTGCCATTTCCTTCTCCAGGGGATCTTCCCAACCCAAGGACTGAACCCGCGTCTCCTACATTGTCAGGCAGACTCTTTACCGCTGAGTCACCTGGGAAGTCCAAAGTCCTGAGCACAGCACTCTGAACTGACCACTCACCTACAGGAGACTCTGTGCCTCAGTCAAGCAACAGGTGTGGCTGCTGTGTCGGTCCTCAAGTCAGAGTTTGCAGAACCAGAGGAGCATACTCTTTTCAGAACATGTGGTCTGGGTAGCTGGTTTCCTTTCGCTATTGTTACTTACCTGATTTTATGCAAGTTTCTTGAATTGCCAAGCCAGTAACCCTCACCTCAAAATTAGAATGCTAATAAATGCCCACTTCATGGAGCTGTGAGCTTCAGAAGAGGAGAAGAGTGTAAAATCCCTTATCAATTACGATTTTATGTGATTCTTACTTTTGGTGTAGTCATTACCCTAATTTTTTCTCTATAACATATGGGTTAAATGAATGTCATTATGGTACACAGCGGTACAAAGAACTTGATTAGAAATGATCTTGATACTTGGTTGAATTGAAGCAAGATTTTATTTCACTTGTATCAATTCCCTGAGCAAGTATGTCTTTAGAAAGTCAAAAGCAATGGCAAAATAACTAATATGAGCACAATATCATGCTTTAAATATGAATGTGCAAAGTGTAGCAACATTGCATCTGCCTTAAGTTCAGTGTCTCCTGATCACTGGCTCATCATTCAATACCGAGTCCATTCATAGAAAAGAAATTCCCATTCAGGTGTGCTGATTCATATGCATAATAACTAAGGGAGAATAAAGTCAAAGTCCTATCTAGTCAAGACCAAATCAAGCAACACGATACATTTCCTTGATGTTTATTTTTTTAAGTCAGCTTTCAGGAGGTAACTCCTTTGTTTGGATGTTAAAATCATGTGTCACCTAAGACCACAGTAGTCCTGATGAAATAACACAGCGTGGGACTTCCCTGGCGATCCAGTGATCAAGACTTCAGGCTTCCAATGAACGGGGTGTGGAAAGATCCCTGCTTGGAAAACTAAGGTTGTTTTAGCCTGAAATAAGACTGGTCGTGAGCAGGAGAGAATTAACTGAAGAGGAAGGGGAAGAAGAAAAGGGCCCTGGGAAGTGAAAAATGATTGGATTTGAAATGCAGTGTGATAGATAAGGCAGAGGAGCTTGGGTGAGGGTCAGAAGAAACTCCAAGACTATAAGTTGTGGATTCTAAGTATTCAAAAATACAACAAAAACTCCAAAACCTCAGAAAGCAGATGACCTGAATCAACTGTTACTTAATTTCATCAGTACTGTGAGCTATATTTTTAATTTCCTATTATAATTCACCATGCATGTAATCTTTAGAATTTGCATGTCAAATAAATTGGAAACTGATGATCATTTGGGTGTTGTTTGTTGCTGGTCCTCTTCTGACTACCTTGAGAGATTCTAGGACTCTTGTTTTTGATCATATAGTCTAGCATCGAACTCTATAGCCAGAAATCAACTGTGAACATGCTGGATAGGTTTATGATCATTAAGTCACGGGCTGTGACCTGAGCCACCATTTCTTGGCTCACTACCTGCGCCTATAGGAGCTGTGGCTTTGTTCATGCTTTGGATGTGGTTCACCGTCTAATCAATCAGCAGGAAAATGGACACAGAATAATTGATCTCACGTTAAGTTCATTTACCAGTCTGGGAATATGTAACCTTTCGGTTATGTTTAAGATACTGTTTTCATAATAAGAAATGTTAGACCGTGCATTTCAACTTTCATATGACAGAGAGGAGCATAAGGAAAGTAAGATATTGGGAGCAGGGCTTGTTCTAAAACTTAGTTCATCTAACTTCTGGTCTTCAGCTGTGTTTCTTACACTAATATTGACAGAGAATAAAGAAGAAAAATTGCATCAGTGCTTGAGCATCGATCACCTACTTTGTCATTTGTCAGAGGAGTAAATGTTCCATCCTTGCTGAGCCCTTTTGTAGATACTTGTTTTGTCTCTCTCTTTTATTGATTTAATTCTCGTTTCTCCAAACTTCTTCACTTCCTATGAACTTGTTGAACAATTCCATACTCAAAGGGCATTCATTAATATAGTCGAGTCATCATAAAGGAAGTACACAGCTTGGGGCCCAGACAAAGAATTAATACTTCACATCACAGGAGGCACGTCTATGAGACATGTATGATAAATAAACACCTTACTTCCGCCTCAAGCATCTTGAATGTGGGCATCCATTAATGGCTAACTTGAATATTTAATTTTCTTTGCTCCCTGTGTGTTCAGGTTTTTGCAACCTAGGGTGCATTTATTCTCCAAGCAACAGATTTTCTTTAGAATGAAGTGATCCCCAATGTTTCTTTTTCTTAATTATTTTTATTGGAGTAGAGTTACTTTACAACGTTGTGTTAGTTTCTGCTGTACACCAAGGTGAGTCAGCTAAACGCATACATATATCCTCTCATTTTTTTGATTTCCTTCCCATTTCGGTCACCACCGAGCATCAGGTAGAATTCCTGTGCTGCACAGTAGGTTCTCATTAGTTATCTACTTTATACATTGTAGTCATATGTGTTTGTTTGCAATGCATGGAAATGTTAAAAATAATTTATCAGTTGAACAAAAAACAAAGGAGTTTATATAAGTGTCCCTTGCCTCTGTGTCTTACAATCTTCAAGAAGCCCTGGGCCACCGACAGTAAGAAACCACCTCTCTTACAGGCCTGCTTTTAAAAATCCCTAAGGCTTCCAAAACCATGTCATCTGACCTTTATTGGAAAGCCCACCCTCCTGCCTCCCACCCCCTACATTTGGCAACTGATTTACAAACATCTCCCAGGTGCCTCAGTAAGACAAGCTGCACATGTGTACATACAAAGTTATGTGGCCTTCATCAAAAACTGGCTTGGGAGGGGAACTTCTGTGGCTGTTATCTGCAGATGTTTTATTTGAACAGATATTATAAATGGATTTTAATTGTGCTTTCAGATGTAAAACACCCACCAAGGAATAACCCTAATAGACCTGTAGAAACTCAATAAAATAAATCAATAACATATGTCCTGGAAGAGTATTGCACGTTCTAACATTTTGATCAATATTGACATTTGACCTACAAAATTTGTCATCTTCAGTTTTTGATTTTGTTTCTTTTTTAAGAATTTGCTGATACAAGCGCAGCTACATACAAGAAAATATATTAAGGAGAACTTTATTCTCCATGATCTTGCCAACATTTTCCTGACTTGTCACCGCATTATCACCTCTCTCTTGCTAATGCAGCTCTTGTTGCAGGAAATAATGATCATTCTTTGTGTCAGTTCCACATCCTCCTCTGAATCTGAAATACTCACATGGTTCCGTCACCTACCAGGTCCGTATATTAGCTGACTTCTTGCAGGTCTGCACAAGAGGCACAAAACCCACAGAGCTAAACCGAAGTCTGTGACACAAATGTAGCCAAATGTTTCCAAAGGTCAAGTTCACAGCCGCCCTGAGCTGGGAGACGTGATCACGTCCCTCATAGGCCCTCGGTTCCAGCAGAATCAATCTGATATTGACACTTTCCTTCTTCCTGATGCTGTATGGCTGTTTTGTCTGAGTTCATAGGTGTTAAATATTAATGCTGTCACTTGCTTATGGCATAAGAGAAAACTAAACCTTATTTTTGAGAAATAGCAAAAATGCCAAAAAGACTAATGGAGCTAAGAGTCAAAATGACAGAGTAACTTAACAATGTAAGATTTGGCAGGAAATTGGGCTTAAAAAATAATGAATTGGATAAAATTGTCATACTTTGGTCTGGCAGTGCAAACAAAGATGACAAATTCAAGACAAAGATCATAATATACTCCAGAAACAAATGGGAAACAGAGAGAAGCAATGGTTGGAATTTGGGGCTTTAAAAGGCATTATACAGAGGAAAATAAGCTAATATTTTATTGAAGGCTTACTAAATGCCAGGTCTTCACAACTTTCAGGAGAGAAGCATACCCTCTTTCCCACTGAAGAAATCGAGGTTGAGAGAGGTCAATTCACTCCTCAGGGACACCCAGCTCCTAATGGAAAAAGCAAGCTGAGATTCAAACTCAGGCTTGCCTCATTGCAGAGCTTCACCATTTTCCAGCACTCCATCATGCTGATCTCTTTCATTGTCTTACTAACCTTCTCTGAAATATTGACGTTCACGGTCTCTTGGCCCTCATTTGTGCTTTTTCAACTTTTGCAACATTCTATGTTCTGTGTCCACATAGAGTGTTGATCAGGCTCTCGAAATTCCCCTTTCCTAAACCATGCAGACTCCTCTTTAAGACTCAGCTTCTGTTCTCTTCAAGTCCTCTGAGAGTGGGAAAGTGACAAGTCCTGAGGGAATAACACATGAGCGCAAGAAACTCCCACAAAAGCTGCGTGCTCAATGAGGTTTTGGGGGAAACCATATGTACTGATACATGCAGCAAAAGATGGATAAGACAAAATTCAGCAATGTGGTTACCTCTGGGGAAAGGCGGAAAGATGTGATCCGGGATGAAAACTTAGGTATATTTAATGTCATTTTTCATTGTTTTAGGGCTTAAGTTGTTCGAGAGCTGAAAGGTATACAATCTATTATTAATGTTTGTAAATAATATATATGTTCGTATACTACCTTGTTGTTTCATATACTACGTTAAAAATTTTTAAAGGAATTGGTCCAAGCCCAGAGCAGCGGGGCAGCTCAGACGCCTTCCATACAACTAAGGTCCTGAGGAAGACCTTGCTGGTCCTCCTTCCTCTGAACCAAGAAAGTTCAGATGTTCCCAAAGCTGTCGACAGCAGTGCTCTACTGCTGACCACGGAAGCCGAATCTGTGCTCACACAAGGGAATGGCTCACCACGAGGCAACTCTGACTTTCTTCTCCATAACTGTTTGGATCCTCTCTTCTGGATAGATGGTAAGATGCATCTCCTGCCCTCCAAACTTCCACCTTCTGCTCTGTTCTCCAGGCATGAAAATGAAATCTTTATAATCAGTCTGTCAGGGGAGGAATGCCAACATATTTGACTGAACCTTTGTCAGTAGGATGCTAAAGAGGAAAAACTGTTGTTTTCCTGTACCAGCTGGTAACATTGTAAGTACAAAGTAAAAGAGACGGCACTCACTCACTGACAGCCTGAATATGTTGTTCTTCCCTGTCTAGAAATTCGGAAAGTAGCATGCCTTTCACTTTGAGCACCAAAGCAGTGACATCGGGTTGCTTTTCCTTGTCTGAACATGTGGCTAATGTCTACCCTCCCCAGGAAGTTGTAAGTTTCATAAGGGTAGCTTTGTCAGTTCAGCATGGGTTTCCAACACCAGGCATAGATCCTAGAACAATTCAGAAGCTCAAAAATGAGTGGCTGAGTGAATCAATGAACAAAGATTTTAGGATACTAGAATCATGTACATCTTATGCGTGCTAAGTCGCTTAAGTTCTCTCTGACCTTCTGCAACCCCATGGACTGTACCCTGCCAGGCTCCTCTGCCCATGGGATTCTCCAGGCAAGAAAACTGGAGTGGGTTGCCATGCCCTCCTCCAAGGGATCTTCCCAACCCAGGGATTGANACTAGAATCATGTACATCTTATGCGTGCTAAGTCGCTTAAGTTCTCTCTGACCTTCTGCAACCCCATGGACTGTACCCTGCCAGGCTCCTCTGCCCATGGGATTCTCCAGGCAAGAAAACTGGAGTGGGTTGCCATGCCCTCCTCCAAGGGATCTTCCCAACCCAGGGATTGAAACTTCTTAAGTCTTCTGCATTGGCAGGCAGACTTTTTTACCACTAGCATCACCTGGGAAACCAAGCTGAAAATTTAAATTTGACAAGTAGCAAAGAGCCACATATTATATGATCCCATGGGTGATGAAATGTCCAAAACAGGCAAATCCACAGAGACAGAAAGTAGATTAGTGGTGCCTAAGGCTGGTGGCGGTGGAAGTGGTCATTGAGAGAAAAACTCAGTGACTGCTCATGGGTACAGGGATTCTTTGGAGGGAGAGGGGGTGAAATGTATAAAATTGATTGTGGTGATAACTATACAACTTCATGGTTTCACTAAAAGCCATGAATTTTTCATTTTAAGTGGGCAATTTGTAGGGCATAAGAATACAACTCAATATAACCATTAAAAAAAAAAAACCTAAATCTGAGTTTAAAACCAAATTGATCATGTCAATGTATGCCAAAACCAACAGAGTACTGTAAAGTAAAATAAAGTAAAATGGAAGCTCTAAAAAATANAATTTTTCATTTTAAGTGGGCAATTTGTAGGGCATAAGAATACAACTCAATATAACCATTAAAAAAAAAAAACCTAAATCTGAGTTTAAAACCAAATTGATCATGTCAATGTATGCCAAAACCAACAGAGTACTGTAAAGTAAAATAAAGTAAAATGGAAGCTCTAAAAAATAAAAAAAAATAAAAAATAAAAAAACAAATTGAGAGTCACATAGTGTCATTCACACCTCATGACATACATTAACAGAAATCTTTTGTTAGGTCATTATTTTACGAGATGCTTGTACAAGCATAATTACATTCATAAGAATTGGGTAAGATATTTAATTATTGACCCACTTCTGCTAAAGAGTGAAAGGACTCTTCAGTTCAGTTCAGTCACTCAGTCGTGTCCAACACTTTGTGCAAGGACTAGTGGATTTAAAAATCAAACTTTAGGAAGGAGATTTAACAGAAGGATTTTTTAAATTCAAAGTGGAATTCTAGAAAGCCTGTGATACACTTTCTCAACAAAGATTCTGAAGATTGATCAGATGTCCACAACTCACTGTGGTTTGAACAAAGCCCTCTATAATGGCCAGGATGACGGGTAATCTTATGAGTCAACTTGGCTTAGGCTATGGTGCCCAGTTGTTTGGTCAAAGCCCCATTTCGATGATGATATTTTTTTGATTTGATTAGCATTTAAATAATTTGCATAAAATGGATTACCCTCTACAATGTGGGTAGCCTCCCCTGATTGGTTAAAGACCTTCAGAAAAAGACTGTGGTTTGGGGACACAGAAGGAAAGCTTCTCAAGACTGCAACACAGAACCGTGCCTGAGTTTCCAGTCCGCTGCTCTGAGGAATTCTGGGTTGATTTGTAGTGTCAGCTCTTCTTTGAATTTCCAGCCTGGAGGCCTGCCCCACAGATTTAACACAGGCCAGAACCCACAACCACGTGAGCCAATCCCTTAAGTTTCTCTCTGTGCCTCTCCCAGCCTTTATCTCTTTCACTTAAGAATGATGACTGACACAGCCAGCATTGGGAGTTGCCTCTTATTCATTCCTGATGAAACAATGTAATAGTCAGGCCAAAATGTAAAACTTCCAGCCAAAAAGATGTTTAGGCTTTGACTTCCCAGTTGTTCAGTCGCTAAGTTGTGTCCAAATCTTTGCAACCCCCATGGACTGCATGCCAGGCTTTCACAGCCAGCATTGGGAGTTGCCTCTTATTCATTCCTGATGAAACAATGTAATAGTCAGGCCAAAATGTAAAACTTCCAGCCAAAAAGATGTTTAGGCTTTGACTTCCCAGTTGTTCAGTCGCTAAGTTGTGTCCAAATCTTTGCAACCCCCATGGACTGCATGCCAGGCTTCCCTGTCCTTCACTATCTCCTGGAGTTTGCTCAGATTCATGTCCACTGAGTCGGTGATGCCATCCAACCATCTCATCCTCTGTTGCCCCCTTCTTCTCCTGCCCTCTGTCTTTCCCAGCATCAGGGTCTTTTCCAATAAGTGGGCTCTTCGCATTACGTGGCCAAATTGTTGGGGTGTCAGCATCAGTCCTTCCAATGAATATTCAGGGCTGATCTCCTTTAGGATGGACTGGTTTGATCTCCTTGCTGTCCAAGGGACTCTCAAGAGTCTTCTACAACACCACAGTTCAAAAGCATCAGTTCTTTGGAGCTCGGACTTCTTTATGGTCCAACTCTGACATCTGTACATGACTACTGGAAAAACCATAGCTTTGACTAAACAGACCTTGGTCGGCAAAGCGATATCTGTGCTTTTTAATATTCGTCTGTTTATCATAGCTTTTCTTCCAAGTAGCAAAGAATATCAGCACTGACTGGGCTAAATTGCTTGCAGCATGGATGAAACCAGTCACCACAAAGCTTGCATGTGTAAGTCTTGTGACACACGTTTCTTCTCATAAGATGGCACATGTGACTGCCAACCTACACAGAGGGAGCGGAAGACAAAAAAAGAATGACACGCAGGAGGCATCTGGGATATAGGTTTTTCCAGTAGTCATGTATGGATGTGAGAGATGGACTGTGAAGAAGCTGAGCGTCGAAGAATTGATGCTTTTGAACTGTGGTGTTGGAGAAGACTCTTGATAAAGTGAAGAGGAACTAAAAAGCCTCTTGATGAAAGTGAAAGAGGAGAGTGAAAAGGTTGGCTTAAAGCTCAACATTCAGAACACTAAGATCATGGCATCTGGTCCCTTCACTTCATGGGAAATAGATGGGGGAACAGTGGAAACAGTATCAGACTTTATTTTTGGGGGCTCCAAAATCACTGCAGATGGTGACTGCAGCCATGAAATTAAAAGACTTAGTCCTTGGAAGAAAAGTTATGACTAACTTAGATAGCATATTCAAAAGCAGAGACATTACTTTGCCAACTAAGGTCCGTCTAGTCAAGGCTATGGTTTTTCCAGTGGTCATGTATGGATGTGAGAGTTGGATTGTGAAGAAAGCTGAATGCCAAAGAATCGATGCTTTTGAACTGTGGTGTTGGAGAAGACTCTTGAGAGTCTCTTGGACTGCAAGGAGATCCAACCAGTCCATTCTGAAGGAGATCAGCCCTGGGATGTCTTTGGAAGGAATGATGCTAAAGCTGAAACTCCAGTACTTTGGCCACCTCATGCAAAGCGCTGACTACTCATTGGAAAAGACTCTGATGCTGGGAGGGATTGGGGGCAGGGGGAGAAGGGGATGACAGAGGATGAGATGGCTGGATGGCATCATGGACTTGATGCATGTGAGTCTGAGTGGACTCTGGGAGTTGGTGATGGACAGGGAGGCCTGGCGTGCTGTGATTCATGGGGTCACAAAGAGTCGGACACGACTGAGCGACTGAACTGAACTGAACCATTTGCAGAAGTGTGGTCACAAAGAAGCAGAAGAGATAGTACAGTGGCCCGGGGTGGCTACCAGCAGCTCTGTTTCCATCTCTAGGCTTGTGACTCTGGGGGAGGAAAAGAGTCGTGGAGTAGTGAACTGCCTTGAGAGAAGATGTAATCTTCAGCTGAGGGACAGTCTGCCAGAGGTGAGCTTGCAGGAGAAGAGGCAGCGGAATCAATACTGAAGGGGAGTAGAGTATGGCTCTTTGGCACAAGGCTTATTTTGAGCTGACTGTCGTGAGAAACAGCAGACACAGAAGTGGGAGTTATCCTTTTGTAAGGGATATTTGCATTGATGAAGGAGCTTCCCACTGTAAGGGTGTCTCCCTGTCTCTCTGTAATAGGAAGAGATGGATGATTCTGAATCATAATGGCGAAAGTACCTGCTTAAATGTGTATAACAAACTATACTCTGCTGACCTTCTTTTTCCAGGTAACCTCCCAGGACTGGCCTCCTCCCACATCTTTCTTTCTTTTGTCTTTAACTGAAGATGCAATTTAAGCTGGAGTTCTAAGACACCTTGGAGAGTTATTCCTCTTTCACTGGGTACTCGCATATGTACATGATGTATACAAGTTATTAAACTTCTGTTTGTTTCTTCTCTTACTTGTTAATCTGTCTTTTATTACAAGGTAGGCAGAGAAGGGGATGACAGCGGATGAGATGGCTAGATGGCATCACCAACTCAATGGGCATGAGTTTGAGTAAACTCCAGGAGTTGGTGATGGACAGGGAGGCCTGGTGTGCTGAATGCAGTCTATGGGGTCACAAAGAGTTGGACACAGCTGAGTGACTGAACTGAACTGAACAAGGGTCTCAGGCAAGAACTTAGAAGGATAGAAGAAGGTAAAACTTTGATATGTGAACTTTGTGGTGGGTTGGAGGGCATAATTCAATCCATAACAGTTGGCCATAGGGTTTACAGCAACTTTAAATGACTTCTATGAACATATAGGCAATTGGAATAGCTTACTGAACATCCAGAACCTCTCATTTTGATTTTATTACGTATCACATTATTCTTCCAGACATCTTTTTCTGGCATTGGATGTCCATCTCTAACCCCTCTGACAACAGAGCCCTTGAGTCATGGAGATTCTGACCTGGGCTGTTGACTTCCAGATATCTTATCCAGTGAACTTCAATCCAATCTGCAGCCTCATTCAGCCCTATAGTTTTCGATTCTTAAACAGCAGCATGCATAAACAAGTTCTCTTTTACTGGATTTAATTTGAGTTGGGTTTCTGTCATTTGTGTCCCCAACTTCTGACTAGTCCTGATTAGCGATAGGGAGCATTTATTTGTGAGAATTTTGTTCTAGTTACCTAGGAAGTAAGATCGCTCAGTCGTGCCCGACTCTTTGCGACCCCATGGACCCACACTCCTCCTAACACTGTTTATAATAGCCAGGACATGGAAGCAACCTAGATGCCCATCAGCAGATGAATGGATAAGAAACTCTGGTACATATAAACAATGGAGTATTCCTCAGCCATTAAAAAGACTACATTTGAATCAGTTGTAATGAAGTGGATAAAACTGGAGCCTATTATACAGAGTCAAGTAGGCCAGAAAGAAAACCACCAATACAGTATACTAACACATATATATGGAATTTTGAAAGATGGTAACAATAACCCTGTATGCAAGACAGCAAAAGAGACACAGATGTATCAAACAGTCTTTTGGACTCTGTGGGAGAGGGAGAGGGTTGGATGATTTGGGAGAATGGCATTGAAACCTGTATAGTATCATATAAGAAACGAATTGCCAGTCTAAGTTAGATGCAGGATGCAGGATGCTTGGGGCTGTTGCCCTGGGATGACCCAGAGGGATGGTATGGGGAGGGATGTGGGAGGGAGATTCAGGATTGGGAACATGTGTACACGCGTGGCGGATTCATGTTGATGTATGGCAAAACCAATACAATATTGTAAAGTAAATATATATATAATAATAATAATAAATGAAATAAAAAAAGAGAATAATAAAAACAAAGCTATACCTTTACCATTTTCATTGGTCTGGATAGCTTTAGGAGACAAGAAAGAATCATTAACATTTATGACATGTTTAAGAAATTTCAGTATTTTGGCAGAAAGATAATTGATTTAAAAAAGACAGCTGGATAAGTAGTTGGTGAAGGTGTTACATTTCATAATAAATATATTCTTTTGGATAAACAATTGGGAACCACTAGTAAATTTTGAAGAAAGGAACTAATTTATATATAAAAAAGTGATGAAATGCATAAAAGAGAATAAACTCTTTGTGGAAAAAACAAGCATGTGGAAAGAACACTTTTACCATATCCTTTCTGTGGTTCAGTATTTTTATAGATTATATATCATTTAAAATTAATATAAAACAATTTCTATATTGCCTAGTGTGCTGTACAGTATATATGTTACCTACTTTTTATTTTTGATAATATTTATTAAAGTTTTAAAGTTATGTAGCTGTCCATTTATTTAGCTTTTATTTTATATTTTTCTAGAGTTTTATTTATTTTTTTAATTGATGGAAAATTGCTTTACATTTTTCTTTTGGTTTATGCTGTCCAATAGCGTGAATCATTCATAATTTTGCATTGATATATCCCTTCCCTCATAAGTCTCCCTTCCCTCCCCCCATCCCACCTCTCTAGGTCATCACAGAGCACCTGTCTGGGCTCCCTGTGTTATTTAGCAACTTCCCACTCTGTTACACATAGTAGCATAAATATGTCAATGTTACTTTCTCAGTTCATCCCACCCTCACCTTCATCCACTATGTCACATTCTCTACTAGGTTCATCAGTGCCACTTTTTTGGATTCCATGCTAATGCTAAGTCACTTCAGTCATGTCCAACTCTGTGCGACCCCATAGACGGCAGCCCACCAGGCTCCCCCGTCCCTGGGATTCTCCAGGCAAAAACACTGGAGTGGGCTGCCATTTCCTTCTCCAAAGTATGAAAGTGATAAGTGAAAGTGAAGTCACTCAGTCGTGTCTGACTCTTGGTGACCCCATGGACTGCAGCCTACCAGGCTCCTCCGTCCATGGGCTTTTCCAGGCAAGAGTACTGGAGAGGGGTGCCATTGCCTTCTCCATATACATGTGTTAATATATGATGCTTGTTTTTCCCTTTCTGACTTACTTCACTTTGCATAAAAGGCTTTCTGTTCATCTACCTCATTACCACTGACTCAAATTCATTCTTTTTTTATGGCTGAGTAACTTTTTCTGGGCTCCAAAGTCCCTGCAGATGGTGACTGCAGCCATGAAATTAAAAGACGCTTACTCCTTGGAAGAAAAGTTATGACCAACCTAGATAGAATATTCAAAAGCAGATACATTACTTTGCCAACTAAGGTCCGTCTAGTCAAGGCTATGGTTTTTCCTGTGGTCATGTATGGATGTGAGAGTTGTACTGTGAAGAAGGCTGAGCACTGAAGAACTGATGCTTTTGAACTGTGGTGTTGGAGAAGACTCTTGAGAGTCTCTTGGACTGCAAGGAGATCCAACCAGTCCATTCTGAAGGAGATCAGCCCTGGGATTTCTTTGGAAGGAGTGATGCTAAAGCTGAAACTCCAGTACTTTGGCCACCTCATGTGAAGAGTTGACTCATTGGAAAAGACTCTGATGCTGGGAGGGATTGGGGGCTGGAGGAGAAGGGGACCACAGAGGATGAGATGGCTGGATGGCATCACTGACTTGACGGATGTGAGTCTGAGTGAACTCCGGCAGTTGGTGATGGACAGGGAGGCCTGGCGTGCTGCGATTCATGGGATCGCAAAGAGTCAGACAGACTGAGCAACTGAACTGAACTGAACATTCCATTGTATAAATGTACCACAACTTCTTTATCCATTCATCTTTTGATGGACATCTAGTTTGCTTCCATGTTATGACTACTATAAATATTTCTTCAATGAATACTGGGGCACGTGTCTTTTCTTTTTTTTTTTTTTCTTTTTTTTTTTGTATTTATTTATTTTTTTACTCGAACTCCCAAACATGAACCCCCCTCCCACCTCCCACCCCACATCTTCCCTCCAGATCATCCCCATACACCAGCCCCAAGCATCCTTCATCCTGCATTGAACATAGACTGGCAATTCATTTCTTACATGATAGTATACATATTTCAATGCTATTCTCCCAAATCATCCCTCCCTCTCCCTCTCCCTCTCCTTCTCCCTCAGAGTCCATAAGTCCGCTCTACACATCTGTATCTCTTTTGCTGTCTTGCATACAGGGTCCTCATTACCATCTTTCTAAATTCCATATATATGTGTTAGTATACTGTATTGGTGTTTTTCTTTCTGGCTTACTTCACTCTGTATAATTGGTTCCAGTTTCATCCATCTTATTAGAACTGATTCAAATGTATTCTTTGAACTCTGGGAGTTGGTGATGGACAGGGAGGCCTGGAGTGCTGCGATTCATGGGGTCTCAAAGAGTCGGACATGACTGAGCAACTGAACTGAACTGAACTGATGGCTGACTTGCACAAATACTTACATAAGGGCAAGAACAAAAGTGTAATTCCCCAGATTTCTACATAACATTTAGGACTGTGTAAATAATTTATGTGCAAAGGAGACTATCCAATGTAATGATTTCAAAGGGACAATCTTCACAGAATTTACGTTATTATTTTCGCCAGTGATAAGGGCCTTGGGCCAAGACAAAAATCTACCCTTGAATTCCCTGATATTGCCACTCTACAGAGTGGGCTCAATAATTATTAGGAATCTACAGTACCTTCAGGAATAAAGGAGAGCTTATTTTTATTAGGCAATCCCGTGCAAGCTTTGTTTCTCAAAGCTATGGACACAACAGCAGTAAAAATGCAAAACTGGTTTAGCAGAAGAACCAAGACATCACCGGATATTAAGCAAAGCACAAAAGAATTAGAATGGACAAATGATTAGGGGGCAATAAGAGACAGCTCAGCTGAGATATCCCATTTTCATTTCTATGACTTTGTTTTTCTGTAAAAGAAAAAGGGACCAGATTGACAGTTGGAAAAGTATAAGGAGAATCACTGCTGTAGATTCCTGAGGTGAAGAGGTATCACTTTTCTCCTTTGGTTCATTACACTGGTATCTCAGGTTGGGGAAGAGGGCATCTCTTCTCCTTAAATGACAGGTAACATTCATGAGGGGCTTCCTAGGTGGCACTGGTGGTAAAGAACCTGTCTGCAAATGCAGGAGATGTAAAAGACACAGGTTCGATCCCTGGGTTTGGAAGACCCTGTGAAGGAGGGCATGGCAACCCACTCCAGTGCTCTTGCCTGGAGAATCCCATGGACAGAGGAGCCTGGCGGGCTACANCCTAGGTGGCACTGGTGGTAAAGAACCTGTCTGCAAATGCAGGAGATGTAAAAGACACAGGTTCGATCCCTGGGTTTGGAAGACCCTGTGAAGGAGGGCATGGCAACCCACTCCAGTGCTCTTGCCTGGAGAATCCCATGGACAGAGGAGCCTGGCGGGCTACAATCTACAGGGTCACAAGAGTTGGACAAGACTGACGTGACTTAGCACAGCCCAGCACAACATTCAAGGACACAGAGTATGCAATGAGCTCATGAGTTGAAGGGGTTCCCACAGTTTTGGGTGAGGTTGGCAATGACTGGTTAGTTTCACTCCACCAAGACTATAGCCACCCAATTCATTACCAAAGCTGAGTGGTTCAATGAGCTATCCTAAAATAAAATTTCAAGTATGCCACCTAAAGTCATGATTTTACTTGTTTCACCTAAGAGCCTATAGCATTCTGATCATTGTAAATTAAGGAAGGAAAGTGTTATTTACTCAAGTTTAAAAGTGTAAGTGGAATTATCTCAAATGCGATTCATCATACGTGATACCAATAATAACTACAGTCAAAGCCACAAGCAATAAGGGCTCCTGACTCAGCTCCCAGGTCAACTCAGGGTTTTTAGAGGAATTCTTTCACCACCTCCTTTGTGAGATGATGACAGAAAAAGACGCTTGTGTGATCTACAGGCAATCGATAGATGAATGCTCACATCTGAAGCATTATGGATTCCAATGGTCATTGGGGTAGTTTGAACCCATAAATCATGCTTTCTTGGAGATGACATCAACTGCTGCCCCTCTCTTTTATGTATCTGAAAATAATTAAAAGAAGAAAGGTTTTCTTTTGTTCAAAATCAGGGATGTCTGTAATAGGAAGGAAAACATACTATTGAGAAGAATGAAAGAAGTTTTTAAAAAGAAAGAAAATGGAAAGAAAAGAGGAAAAGAGAGGAGGGGAGGGGAGGGAAGGAGAGGGATGAGAGGAAATGAATGATTGCCGGGCTTCCAAGAGAGGAGACACATTCCAAAGGCAAAGACTTGATCACTGAAGGTGACATATTGATCAGCCTCTTCCAAGGAGAAATGAAGGTCCTTCCTGCTGGGTGTAATCTAGAATGGAGCTTTAACAAAACCAACTATGGATACATGTCTTTTATCATACAGTCTTCTTTGCATATTTCAGTTCAGTTCAGTTCAGTCACTCAGTCGTGTCCAACTCTCTGCGACCCCATGAATCGCAGCATGCCAGGCTNGCTGGGTGTAATCTAGAATGGAGCTTTAACAAAACCAACTATGGATACATGTCTTTTATCATACAGTCTTCTTTGCATATTTCAGTTCAGTTCAGTTCAGTCACTCAGTCGTGTCCAACTCTCTGCGACCCCATGAATCGCAGCATGCCAGGCTTCCCTGTTCATTACCATCTTTCAGAGTTCGCTCAGACTCACATATTTGTTGCCCCCATAACAGATCATTTAAAACGATGACTGAAAAATCATGCATCTTGCTTAGATCTGGTAGATAGAATGCCTGAAGAATTATGGATGGAAGTTTGTAACACCATTCAGGAGGCAGTGACCAAAATCATCCCAAAGAAAAAGAAACACAAGAAGGCAAAAATGGTTGTCTGAGGAGCCTTTACAAATAACTGAGGAAAGAAGAGAGGCGAAAGGCAAGGAAGAAAGGGAAAGATATATCCAACTGAATGCAGAGATCCAGAGAACAGCAAGGTAAGATAAGAAGGCCTTCTTAAATGAAAAACTCAAAGAAATAGAGGGAAACAATAGAATGGGAAAGACTGGAGATCCCTTCCAGAAAATTGGAAATGGTAAAGGAGCATTTCAGGCAAAGATGGGCAGATGATGAGATGATGAGATAGCACCACTGATTCAATGGACATGAATTTGCTCAAACTGTTGGAATAGTGCAGGGCAGAGCAGCCTGGTGTGCTGCAGTCCATGGGGTCACAAAGAGTTGGACATGACTTAGCAACTGAACAACAATGCAGGGAAAAGCATGCCGCTGCAAACAGCACCCAGGAGGGCAGGCGAGGCAAAGTCCCTGACCCTCAGTATACTATGGGACAGCGACCCTGAAGAAGAGAGCAAAGCAGGACCTCCCACTGGCTGTGGTCGGAAGTGTGGTTCCTCATCCCATTTAGATGCTGTAGGGAAACATGAGGCCCAGACTGTCAGACAGGAAATCTCATGACTTCTGCTATGTAGTAAGAGAAGTTTCATAAAGATGGAATGTTAGCTGGGACCTTTGAGCTGCAATATTCCCCTTCCAATGGGACTTCTGCCTTTGGTGATTATTCAGCTGGTCTCAGTACAACACAAAATTTCATTCTCTCAAATAAACAGCTTTTTAAATTGCAATTAATTATAAGAGAAAACACAACTGGAATTATATGCATTTGAACAATTTTTCTGAATATATAAGCAATGAGAGATGATCTGCCTAGAAGAACATCACCACTGAGCTCAAATGTTCTCCTCTCTCCCTCTCTCTCTTTCTCTCAGATTTAGAGATTTTGATGAGACCTTTGTTTCTTCAAGTCTGTGAAGCTGGACAGACGGTGATATCATGATTTAGGACTCTCTGATGAGAATATTTCCGCATCATTTGCAATTAAACTGCATTTTGTTACATAGCAAATGAGTTTTAAATTAAAACTTAATTACAAACCTGCCAAGTTGGTGTTTTCATACAGCTGTGCCTTCGTGGAATACAGAGCAAAGGTTTATTCTAAAAGAAATGACCCTACTAGCTCATTCAAGAGAGCTGCCTGGAAAAGACTGCCTCCTGTTTTCCCAACTAAAAAAGAAAAAAGAAAAATTCAGTGACAAAACAAAAACTGTATAAAACATGAGTACAAAAGTAAGCTGATGAGAATGTGGAAACAGAACACTTCTGACAGCAGGCCTCAATGTAAATAGTTTTTGAAAGGCGTAAAGCGAACGGAAATAGGATGAAAGTGAAATTCAAGTCAACTGAAGAATCTGCAAGCTCCATGGAGTCCACAGAAATGATGTCAGAAAAAGAGAAAAAGAAGAAACAAAAAATAGGAGAAAGGATTTTCTGAGCAAAACCTTGAAAAAAATCCCCCAAACCAACATGACGGAGCTACCTGAAGTGGGTCACGTCCAAAGAGGTGATGGCTAAATTAAGGAGTGACTCCTGCACCGACACCATCACGCTTTGCATTAATGACCTTACTTTTTCTTTAAGTGAGACACCACAGCCAGCACAGGAAGGAACTTGCTTCAGTTCCCAGAGATGGAAACCACTTTCTCCAGGAAACAAGCTAGAAAGAAACTTCAGTAATTACAAACCCCGTAAATTTCCTGAGTAATCACAAGACCCAAACTTTTGTAATCCAGGGTGGCTTGGACTGCCAGGCAAATCTAATTATCATTTAGTCTGAGGAAGTACACTCCCAGTTATTAATTTTTGTAAAACCAGACTCTCATTCAAACTATGATCAAAATAAGTAAACAAAATATTGAGAAACTCAGTACATCACTTTCAAAGAAAACTTTTATAAACCACTGAAAAGAGGTTGCTATGGAAAGAACAATTTCAGCGCTATTTGGCTTTATAAAATATAAGTGATACAAACTTAATAGGTCGACAGAATAGCAACTCAGATAGAACTGATAATTAACCACTGAAGGAGAAGCAGAATCGTATGGTAACAACAGAAATATGAAGAGCAGAAAAAAAAAGACATTGTCTTCAAGGAAGACAAATAATGCTGAAACCCGTGCTCTTCACTAGAAAGAAGATGGGAGTCTATTTTCGAGAGAAAATAGAATAATTTATTATAAAATATATTATTCATCAAGTTCAGAAAAAATGCCTACTTTGACTCATATGACTTTGAAAATATCAAAAATAAAGTCTCGATAAAGATATTTGTAGACAAAACTGAGGAAATTCATCCACAGCAAATCACCTTGAAAGACATACTTAAATAAATTTCCATGCACAGTAATACGACCTCAGAGTGAAGCATAAAAATGAAGGAAAAAATAAATATCAACAGTAAATCAAAGGTTAAATATGTGAGAAAATTGAAATGTTGATTGTATAAACTAGCAATAATAATATGGGGTTTAAATTTTTATAAATAAAATATATGACAAATAACAAAAAATAGAGAGGTTAAATAGATTTAAACTGTCCTAAGTTTCTTTCATTATTTTGGAAGTGGCAGATCTATTAGTCTATATTAAACATTTATGATAAAGATTACAATTAAGATTATTATTGTCAACTCCAGGGTAAATACTAAAAAGTACTCACAGAGTATGCAGCTATCTAATAGAAAAAAATTAAAATGAAGAAATTTTGAATAACTAAAAAATGCAAAAACAGGAATAAATATTAATAGAAAAGTGAGAAAAACAAAGAGTAAATACTAAAATGGTAAATTTCAATTCAAATATATCAGGGACCACATTAAATCTAAAAGTATTGAAAGGTCATCACACTACATACAAAACAAACTTTTGAAGTACACTCCACACAAAAAATCAGGCCTTAAATTTAAAGACACAGAAATTTTAAAGTAAAAGGATAAAAAAATACATGCCATGCAAACATTAAGTGAAAGAAAGCTAATAGAGCTGTGCTAACATCAAATTAAATTTTAAGGCAAAGAATATTACTAAAAATAAAGAGGAAAAAATAATAATGTGCCGATCAGCAAGAAAGTATAAAGTTTCTAAATGCCTGGGTTATTAATTACAAAAGTTTAAAGTATTTAAAGTAGTGGTTGAAAGAAATAAAAGGAAAAATATAGAAATCCATTATCCTAGTGGGATATTTTAACATACTTCTCTAAGTAACTGCTAGCAAGCCAAGCAAAAAAAAATCCATAAGGATATAGAATATTTAAACAACGCGATTAATCCAGTTGACCTCCATGGAACACCGCACACAGCGAGATCATTCTGCACATAATTTTCAGGTGCAAGTGAAGCACACACTAAAATTAAACATATGCAAGGCCATAAAGCTAATCTCAACAAAGTTTAAAGAATTGAAATCTCACACACAATGTATTTGGACAGTAGTGAAATTAAGCTAGGAATCAATAACAACATAGAAATACATTAGAAATCAAGCAATACTTTTCTATATAATCTATGAATCAATAGGAAATGTCAATAAACATTACAAAAATATTAATGATAATGAGAAGAACACAGGTAATAATAAGTGGGAAATAGATAAAACTAATGTATAAATTTATATGTTAGAAAAAAAGCTTTCCATTTTCAGGATTATTTGCACAAGATGACTAATTTTATAAAAAGAAGAAAAACTTGGTCTTTTAAATCTTTCCCTGGTTGAGGTTGGCGGTTGGGTGGGGAGCTGGAGAAGAATATATCATTACTAGAAAATATGTTTCAGCTTTTTAATCTGGAGAGAATTTTTGTTATTTTATGCTTTCTCAATGAATGTTCTCATTTTTTTTTTCCAAGACAATTGGGAAGACTTAACCAAAAGCAGGTTTTTTTGTTTGTTTTGTTTGTGAGGTTTTGCTTGATGGTGCTCATCTTTTGAGAGTTAGCATTCTTTACTGAAAGTCAATCCAAAGGGTTGACTTTGGAAGGACTGTTGAAGCTAAAGCTCCAATATTTTGGCCACCTGTTGCAAAGAACTGACTCACTGATAAAGACCCTGATGCTGGGAAAGACTGAGGGCAGGAGGAGAAGGAGGTGGCAGAGGATGAGATGGTTGGATGGCATCACTGACTCAATGGACATGAATTTGAGCAAACTCGGGAAGATAGTAAAGGACACGAAAGCCTGGCATGCTGCAGTCCATAGCGTCACAAAGAGTTGGACAAGACTTAGCCACTGAACAACAACAACAAATTCTTTGTTAACATCTGGATTTGTCAAGATGGTGGGTCTGACAACACTGCTTGAGTCCAGCTCGTTGAAGTATCCGCCCATGAAGATTTCAGCTGCACATTCTCAGGAGGGAATATCCAGTGAACCAGATGCATTCTGCCATCCTCACGGTCCTAACCTTTTGTGTACTGAGTTGCTTAGTCGTGTCCAACTCTATGTGACCCTTTGGACTATAGCCCACCAGGCTCCTCTGTCTTAATCCTGGAGTGGGTTGCCATTTCTTCCTCCAGGGGATCTGCCTGACCCAGGGATCGAACCCGTGTCTCCTGTGTCTCCTGCATTGCAGGCAGGTTCTCTACCCACTGACCATGAGTTAAGCCCGGTTCTAACTTATTCCTCTTGAATGTTTCCTTCTCATAGGTAGTATAAGACCTCATCCTGGTCTCAACATCACAGCTGTGTGTCTCCACAAAGGACGAAGAGAGAGTTGCCTTTGAAGGTCAAGTTCAGACACGATGCTGGATGCGCAGACCAGATCTGCTAACTTGGATATATATTTTTCCCCTTATCTTCAATTTCCCTCTTGGTTTTCTGTGAATATTTGTATATTCTGGTCATTTCATTCACAGGTGGATGAAGAAATTTGCCTCAGGGAAGCAGAAGGGCATGAAAAGCAAAAGCCTTCCCACCAAAGTGAAGCAAAAGGCAATACAGCCCAATTCTGTTCTTAAGTTATTTACTAATCAGAAAAAAAAAACTTTAAATATCTGAAATATATTATTTTACCTGTCCCTGGAGAAAACATTGCACACAGGCAAATACAGATTTTGCATACAGCTTCAAGGCATTTCTAGAATGCCTGAGTTCACTTATGAATGTCAATTTCAAGATTTCTGACTTTAACACTCAAAAAAAAAAAAAAAGGAAAAGGAGGGGAGAGGGGAGTAGAGAAGGGAGATGTGAATGAGAGGAGAAGATTAAAGCTATCATAAGAAAGTGAGTGGAAATACATGTTTTTTTTCATATCCCAACCTACTGCCAATTCAGATTTTTCAATACCTTCCCAGACTCAGCACTCAACAGCTAAATGCCATGAATTGTTCTTCTCCCACTTAGTGAAATGTCATCAACAATGCCTTTCCTTTTTCCATGTAGCATATCCACTGAAGCAAGACAGCGAAAAGAGAATGGTAAAAAGAAATCTCATTGCATTCAAGACTGTGCACTTGATAAAACTGTTTTCTTAGCCAGACAAAGTGTGAAATTCTTTTCATGGTTTTTAGTTTAAGTAATTTGATCGGATCACCATTCAGCTTGTCGCCCAGAGCTGCTCCATTATGCTGAGTGCTTCCCCAAAACTGCTTCCTCTTATCCAGCTCCTTCTCCACTGATGGAACAAGATTAACAGGATTAGGTGTCTTTCATTTGTTCCTTTTTATCAGGCAAGACTCATATGTTACTCATGTGTGGGGAGAAGCTTTGTGTACGTTATTTTAACATGGTTTTTTCATTGTTCTATTTTTGAAAGGTTTTTTTCCTATCCACTTCTTTTCCCCCTCTTTAATAAAAGTTTATATATCTCAGTAACATAAAAGATCATCTCCTGAAGTTTTTCCACCTCTAACTCAATTAATGCTCAAGAAAGCACCATCTTCCTATACTTATTAGTATATATTTTCAAGGTAGTGAAGGACAGAGGAGCCTGGCTTGCTACAGTCCAAGAGGTCGCAGAGTCAGACATGACTTAGCAACTGAACAACAACTTCATTCCCTAATATGCTAAGCAATGGACTTTAGGATTTAAGTCCTAAAAATTTTTGATCACGCAAGATGCACCTTTAATAAAGACAATGTATTCTTTTCCTCTGATTCTAAATTTTCCATGTCAAGTCCAAGAGGAAAAGACAATTCTTTCTTTACAGTTTGATTAAGCTACTGATTTGGAGAAAAGAAAAGAAAATAAAGAGAGGAGTTAAAGAAATTAAAATAAAAGCATGATTAAGTACCGCTATGTTTCTAGGGATATATGAGGAAATGTCCTTTTCCTTTCATTTTAGACTCTCCTCAATTCTGATATAGTAACTTGTAACCCAAATGGCCTCTACATTGACCAGCTTATTAGTGAACTAGTTATTACCGGCATCCATGCTAAGGTCCCTGGAGAAGGAAATGGCAACCCACTCCAGTATTCTTGCCTGGAGAATCCCATGGATGGAGGAGCTTGGTGGGCTACAGTCCACGGGTCGCAAAGAGTCGGACACAACTGAGCGACTTCACTTTAACTTGCTAAGGTTCAGCTGTCTCACAGCCCTAGCTGTGTTACCACGGTACTCACACCCTCCTTCGCTCACGCCTACCCCCTCCATGCAGTGTATCATAGCTGCAGGGCATCTGGGGTAACTTGGCTCCAACTCCATTGGATCATCTTCTCCAAGATATTTGAGGATGGAATCTGAATCTGGTTGAGCAGCTGGGATCCTCCATGATACTGGGATTCCTCACTCAGGATTTTGACACCTGGCTTTCAAAATTATGAAACACGCTGGCCTGTGAAATAACCCATATCGTTTAGACTCCACTTTACCACATTCTCCTAGACTCTGCTTCAATTCTCTGTTTTCCTTTTTATTCATCCTTCAAACAGGAACACCTTTTGAGAATGCAAGTGCATTTTTAATGATTTCATGAAGACAACAAGCATACACTGTGACTGCCCCACACAAACCCATGATTGTCCTGGAACCATACAGCTTTCCTGCTCATACCAGCAGGGCTTTGTGAAAACTTTTTCTTTCCTCCTTTTTTTCTCTTCAGGCTGAGTCTGCTGTCCTTCTCTAAAATCAAAAGCTAGACAACTGGCTCTGTGTTCTTCTTTTGTTTTCGATCATTTAAGAAAGTGATGCTATAAACAGGCTTATATTTAGATATATAATGTTTTCATTATTTTTGAGGGTCTTGCTGTATTGTTCTCTCGTGCAGCTAACTGTTGTGACTGTCCAACAAGTCCTTCCAAAAATGGCCCTTCTCTGGTTTTCAGGGGGAAAAATGGTTTAGCTTTGTGCAATTTTTGACTGTACTGAATTTAGTCACACAATTAATGAGAGTTGTGTTAAAATATTTTACAAAGGTAATGGATTTGCTTTAACGTAATAATCTGCTTTATTGACTATGCCAAAGCCTTTGACTGTATGGATCCCAACAAACTGTGGAAAATTCTGAAAGAAATGGGAATACCAGACCACCTGACCTGCCTCTTGAGAAATCTGNACCACAGCTTTCTTATCCATTCATCTGCTGATGGACATCTAGGTTGTTTCCATGTCCTGGCTATTGTACCCCTTGTTGCCTTTAATATTTTATATTTGTCTTTACTTTTTGTCAGTTTGATTGCTATGTGTCCTTGAGTTTATTCTTCCTGGGTCTCTCTGTTCTTCCTGGACTTGGTTGATTATTTCCTTTCCCAAGTTAGGAAGTTTACAGCTATTACCTCTTCAAGTATTTTTTCAGGTCTTCTATCTCTCTTTTCTCCTTCTGGGATTCATAGAATGCGAATATTTATCTGTTTAATGTTGTCCCAGAGGTCTCTTAGGCTGTCTTAATTTCTTTTCAGTCTTTTTTCCTATATTCTGTATTGTGGCAGTGATTTCCATCATTTTGTCTACCAGGTCACTTATTCTTTATTCTGCCTTGGTTATTCTGCTGTTAATTCCTCCTAATGAATTTTTCATATCAGTTATGGTATTATGCATCTCTGGTTGTTTTTCAGTTCTTCTGCATCTTTGCTAAGCATTTCTTATATCTTCTCAATATGTGCCTCCATTCTTTTTCTTATATCTTGGATTATTTTTACTGACATTACTCTGAATTATCTTTAAGGTAGATTGCCTATGTCTACTTTATTAGTGGTTCTTCTACTCTGCCATGTTGTCTCTGATTTCAGCTTACCAATTTTATACATATTAGTTTGTATCTCTTAATCCTATATCCCTAATGTGTCCCTCCCTCCTTCCCTCTCTCCACTGGTAACCTCTACTTTTTCTTCTGTATCTGTGAGTCTCTGTTTCACTGTATGCATTCATTTGTAATTTTTTTAATATTTTACATACAAGTATTATCATCGTATTTGATTTTCTCTGTCTGACGTATTTCTGTCAGTATAATATCCTCTAGATCCATCCATATTGTTGCAAATGGCGAAATTTTTTTATAGCTGAGTAATATTCCCTTGGACTGAAAGGAGATCAAACCAGTCCTTCCTAAAGGAAATAAGTCCTGAATATTCATTGGAAGGACTGATGCTGAAGGTGAAACTCCAATACCTTGGCTACCTGATGCAAAGAACTGACTCATTGGAAAAGACCCTAATGCTGGAAAAGATTGAAGGTGGGAGGAGAAGGGGGTGACAGAGAATGAGATGGTTGGATGGCATCACTGACTTGATGGACATGAGTTTGAGCAAGCTCTGGGAGTTGGTGATGGACAGGGAAGCCTGGTGCACTGCAGTCCATGGGGTCACAAAGAGTTGGACATGACTGAGCAACTGAACCGAACTGAACTGAATATTCCATTGTATGTGTATGTGACTCTGCGACCCCATGGACTATACAGTCCATGGAATTCTCTAGGCCAAAATACTGGAGTGGGCAGCCTTTCCTTTTTCCAGGGGATTGTCCCAACCCAAGGATCAAACCTAGGTCTCCTGCATTGGAGGCTGATTCTTTACCAGCTGAGCCACAAGGGAAGCCCATATATGTGTGTACACACACACACACACACACACACACACACACACACATACATCTTCTTTATGCATTCATTTGCTGATGAATATGATGAATACTTACGTTGCTTTCATATCTTGGCTTTTTAGAAAATTCTGCCATCAAAATTGGAGTGCATGTATCTTTTCAGATTAGTGCTTTCATTTTCTTCAGATGTACACTTAAGAATGGAATTGCTGGATCTCTGGGTCTATTACTAGCTCCTCTGCCTTCAGCCTCATCTTTTTCCATAATGATAATTGCCATAACATCCTGAAGAAATATTTGACTGGTGTCAAATCCAACCTTCTCACAATAGTCACTAGGTACATATTGTCTGCATGGGGATGCTTGTACATAAGAACACTCAATCAAGACCACAATAGATAACTGTTTCACCCTAATTCATAGAAGCATTGAAAGTTAAGCAAAGTGAAATGGCTGAGGTACTACTCTCAATTTCAAGAGCAACAGGAAACCTCTGAAAAAATAATGAAGAATAAACAATTTATCAGATAAAGTATTGAAAATATTCATAATAAAAACATTAACTGAATTAGAGAAAATAATGGATCTATATATTGATTATTTTAACAAGAACAGGAAAATATTTAAAAATCCAATGATGAATGAATAATTCAATAGCTACAATAGGAAGCACATCAGAAGAAATGAATAGTAGACTAAGTGATACAGAAGAACACTTATGTGATCTGAAAGGTAGAATGATGGAACATCCAATAAAAACAACAAAAAGAAAAACAACATAAAAAGTGAAAACAGTTTAAGAGATATATAAGATAACATTAAGCATGCTAAGATTCAAATTATAGGGTTTCCAGAATGAGAAAAGTGGTTGAAATGTATTTTATGAAATTATGGCTGACAAATTCCCAGCCTAAAGAAAGGAAACTGTATCCAGTTATAAAAGCTAAAAGGGTCCCAAACAAGATTAACTCAAACAGACTCACAAGAAGACATATCATAATTAAATAGCAAAAGCTAAAGACAGATAATTCTAAAAGCAGGAAGAAACAACAACAACAACAAAAAGAGTCATTTACAAAGGAATTATTCATAAAGCTATCAACTGATTTCCTCCAGAAACTTTGAAGGCCAGAAGGGAATGGTATAACATATTCAGAGTGCTGAATGGGAAACGCTTCCAGAAAGGTTATCATTTAGAATAAAAGGAAGATAAACAACAAGTATTCATTCTATAACATAGGGAACTATATTCAATATCTTGCAATAACTTGTAATAGAAAAGAATTTTTAAACAAATATAGATATATAGATATTCACATGTAGAACTGAATCACTATTCTGTAAACCTGAAACTAACACATATTATAAAATAACTATATTTCAATTTTAAAAGAAAGAATAGAGAGATAAATTATTTCTCAGACAAGAAAAAGTTGAGTTCAGCAATACTAAACTTACCTTAAAAGAATTCTTGAAGGGTCTTCTCTAAATGGAAAGGAAGTAAGAATCTATAGTAAAAGGACTAGCTCACTAGAAAAGACAAATATAAAGAAAGGATTTAAGATCACCTCCTTAAATAGGCCAGTATGTACATTACTAGACAAAAATTTGTAAAAAG